>RJWM01014933.1:0-49106 GCA_004363535.1 Dasyprocta punctata
AAATACTTCAGACTAGAAAGTGAAATAATGTATTCAAAGTATTGAAATAAGTAAAAGCAAAAAAACAAGAATATTACATCCAATAAAATTGTCCTTCAACCTAAATGTGGTGGTGCACACCTGTAATCCCATGCCAGCACTCTGGAAGCTGAGTTCAAGGCCAGCTTGCACTACATAGTGAGACTCTGTCTCAAAAAAACAAACAAAAAAATTGTCCAGAGAAGAGCCAACCAGACAGACAGACAATCAGTCTCAAAACAAAAGCTGAGGGAATTTATCACTAATGGACCTGTCTTACAAAAACTGCAATAGAAAGTTCTTCAAGTTGAAAGTATACTAAACAGTAACACAATAGTATAAGAAAGTACAAACTTGTTGGTAAAGATAAATATACACAAAAATTCAGAATACTGTAATGTAGTTACAGTGGAGGCTAAATCACCTTAAATAACAGTAACAAAGGCAAAAAGGAAACACATCAAAAATAACCACAACTAAGAATATTAATTGGATTAAATGGATATAAATCATGACATCAATAACAAAATAAAAGAGTATTAAAAGTGTAGTTTTTATACTACTAATGTTAAGTTGTTTGAAGTTAAAGATTGACTGTTAAAAATATAAAATATTCTTGTAAGCCACATGATAATCATAAAGAAAACACCCATGAAACTTATATAGGATAAAAGACAAGGAAATCAAAGCATGTGCATGCAATAAGCAGAAAAACACAAAAGACAGCAAGAGACAAGAAAAAAGAGATACAAGACAAAAAGAAAACTGCCAACAAAATGACAATAGTGTTTCCTGTCATTAATTACTTTAAATGTAAGTGGTTAAAATCTCCAATCAAAGCATATAGATTGGCTATATGAAAAACAATTTAGTTGTGTGCTGCCTACAGAAATCTCACTTAAGATTTAAGAACATACCTTGGGCTGAAAGACATGAAAATGGTATTCTATGAAAATAGCAACCAAAAGAGAAAAAGTAGCTGAAGTTAGACAAAATAGACTTTAGTTAGAAAAATGATCACAAAAGACAACGAGTGACATTGTATAATGATCAAGGTCAATTCATCAGGAAGACAAAACAATTAACAATACATATGCATCCAACACTGAAGTACCAACATATGTAAAGAATACTGTCATATCTGAATGGACAAATAAACAGGAATACATAATAGGAGACTTCAATATTACTTTTCAAAACAGGATAAAACTTTAGACAAGAAGTCAATAAGGAAATAGTGGCCTGTACAGTGCCATTGACCACATAAACCTGGGTTATATATGGAACATTCTACCCAGTGATAACAGAATATATGTTCTTCTCAAGCATATAGGAAAATTCTCCAGGGTAAATCATAGATGATGTCCAAAACAAGTTTGAAATGTTAAGATAGAAATCAAACCAAATATAGTTTCTGACCACAATGGACTGGAACTAGAAATCAATAAAAAAATTGGAAAATTCACAAAATGTGTGGAAATTAAGCAACACACTCTTGAATAACCATTAGTTTAAAAAAATCAAATGATAATTTAAAAATACAATGAGGCAAGTAAAAACAAAAATACAATGAACCCAACCTTATCTAATTCTCTGAAAGTAGAATAAAGAGAAAAGTTTGTAGTGATGGAGAATTATATATTTGGAAAGAGGAAAGGGCTCTAAAACACAGCCTAATTTTACACCTCAAAGAACTAGGAAAATAAAGCCATACTAAAGATTAAAGCCAAAATAAGAGAACTAGAAAATATAACAACAGAAAAATGAAACTTTATGTTTTCAAAAGAAAACATAATTAGCAAATTTTAGCTAGAATAACAAAAAAAATTTAAATAAATTAAACCAGAAATGACAGAAAAGATATTATAACAGATATCACACAAGAAAAGATCTTAAGAGACTACTAGGAATAATTACATGCAAATAAAATATATAATTTTGAAGAAACATAAAACCTATCAAGACTGAAGCATGGTAAAAGAGAAAGTCTGAATAGATCCATATAGATCCATAACTAGTAAGTAACTTGAATCAGTAAGCAAAAGCTTCCCCACAAGAAAAACCCAGGACCACGTGGTATGAATATTTCTTAAATGCCCCCAAAAAATTAGAGAAGAAAACATTGCCAAATTCATTTTATGAGGCCAGAACTGCCTTGAAAATAGACAAAGACATCATAAGAAAAGAAAGAAGGAAAAAAAAAGCCTGTAATCCAATGTTCCTGATGAGTATAGGACAAACACCATAATTTCATAGTATAACACCAAAAGCACAAAATAAAAAAAATACACGGGTCATGTGTGGTGGCATATACTTGCAATTCCAAGAAACAGGAGAGTTGAAAGTTTGAGCCCAGCTTGAGCAACTTTGGGACCTCGCAACTCTGTCTCAAAATAAAAAATAAAACCGGGCATGGTGGCGCATGCCTTTAATCCCAGCACTCCAGAGGCTGAGGTAGGAGGAGCATTGTGAGTTTGAGGCTGGCTTGGGGTACAGCATGAGCAAGGCCAGCCTGAACTACATAGTGCGACCCTGTCTCGAAAAACCTAGGGCCTGGAATTTAGCTCAGTGGTTTAAGTGACTGCCTGGCAGGCATGAGGTTGTGAGTTTGATCCCCAGTACAAAAAAAGTAAATAAAAAATAACAGAGGATTGGTGGTGTAGCCCACTACAAAGCCCTAAATTCAATCCCAAGTACCACACACACACACACAGACAAATGGCACTACATCAAACTAAAAACTCCTCACAGTAAAGAAAACAATAGGTGGCATAAAAAAGCCTATGAAATGAGAAAATGTTGCAAATCATGTTTCAGAGAATGAGTCAATTTTCAAAATACATGTGAAACTCAATAGCAAAAATTGAATAATCAGAATTTGAAGTGACTTGAATGGACATTTATCTAAAGAAGATATATATCTGGCCAACAAAGATGTAAGAAAAGATATTCAGTATTGCTAATCAGAAAAATGCAAAGCAAAGCTATCACTGAAGTATCACCTCCCACCTATCAGAATGGCTGCCACCAAAAACACAAAAGACTGCAAATGTTGGTGAAAATGTGGGGAAATCAGGACCCTACAACACCTTCAGGGGAAATGCACAGTGATGCAACCACAAGGAAAACAGTATGGAGAATCCTCAGAAAACTAAAATATGAATTACCATATATCCAACAATTCCATTTGGGAATATTTATCAAAAAGAATTGAAATCAGAGTCTGAAAAAGACAAGTCTGCACTCCATTGCTCATTACAACACACCTACCATGGCCAAGATGAGGAAATAACCTAACATCCACCAAGAAGAGTCTGGGTTTCATGTTAAAAAGAAGAAAACTAGAAATTTTTTAATTTGATCGACATCCTCTTATATCTTAAATGGCCCTTAAATCTCACTTTCTACTGAAGAATCATAAAAGTTAGGATAACACACTTCCTTTTGACAGATACATTTAAACATTCATCCTACAACAAACAAACAAAAAAACATGTTCTAAAATTAAGTATGACCCATCGCCCAGGGGAAGCTTCCCTCTTGGTAGACAGGTCCGTGAGACAGTCACCTGTTGGCACTGACACTCAGTAGAAAGCTGGCACTAATGAAGCCACCCAGAGTAAAGGTAAATGCAGCTGTGGTTTATTCTGCTCCAAACTCCTCATTGTCAGTAGAGTCAACGGGTTTGGAGTGCTGGTTTACCAGGCGGTAGAACCTGAACGTGAGCCCTCATTTCTCAACCCTGGGTCCACTCCTCTTTCCACTTTGACCTTCAGCATTCTGGCTCAGTAGAAAGAGACCCAAACTGCAGCTCATAAGAGGCTGCCAGCCATACTGTGATCATCCAAACTGAAGACTGTGCTTCTAGAGAAAAAAAAAGTGGGCACAGCAGCACCCACAAGCATGCAGGCTATGTTAGTTTTCATTGCTTTTCTAAGAAATCATCACAAACCTAGTGGTCCCAATGATACGATTTTGTTATCTTATAGCTCTGCAGATTAGAAACCCAGCACAAATCTCACTGGTTACAAACAAAGAATTGTGGGGCATGGCTACCCGCTGCAGGTTCTAGGAAAGAATCCACTGCCTTGCTTATCAGCTCCTGGAGGTTACCTGCATCTCTTAGCCAGCGTCTTCTCCCTGCATTTCCCATGCCCTCAACCTGCTATCTCTCTAACCCATAGATGCACCTCCCTCTTATTTTGGCTACAGTCTAGAAAGATCCCCTGCTTTTAAAGGCTTTTATGATTAAATTGGACCATCTGAAACATTCATCTTCGAAGTCCCTCCTGCAATGTAAAGTGCCATATTTTCAGGCTTTCAGGATTAGAGTGTCCTGTCTATCACACAGGAATTTGGCACAATCGTGTTTGCAGAAAGTTTGCTTTTATTTTAGCTTTTCTTACTTCCTTTTCTTCACTTGTCCTCACACCTATCTCTCATTTCTCTAGCACCTGGAATCCCAGTATTTTAGTAAAATTTAGCTGGGTGTAAGGTAAGAAAAAAAGGATAGAAGGGAAGGATAGAGAAAGTAAAAATATGCTATGATTTCATCTGCATTTTAAATTTGCAGTAGAGACATTGAGACCCTAGCATCTCAATGACAGGGCTCCCTTTAACTGATGAAATTGCAGGTATCAGCACTGGGACTTTCTTCTTTGGTTAAGTTGAATAGTATATTCTGCTGTGTATATACACCACCTCTTCTCCCTTTGCATATTTGAAAATATGTGGTACACCATAATACATATGATTTCTGTTCGTCAACTGTTAAAACTAATTTCAAAAAAAGTAGAAATGACTTGGGTGGGTGGGGAAAGGCAGCACAATGCAATGACTAGCTTGCCTGTGAGTGTTCTTATGCCCCACCTGCTTGCAGGTGTAAGGCCATTCTAACCAGAGATTATTAAATTTTCTATTTCCCCTTTTAGCTTCTTTTCCAGCAGAAAAATGTTTGCTATTAGCCACTGAAGTCAGATTTGGCATTTCCAAATCCCAGAAAAGTGGTGTCCCTGTAAGCAATTGAAGTATGTAGGAACTTCACTTTATGTTCCAGCCTGTCTGTCCTCTGACATGGAACTAGAACTGGGGAAAAGGAAGATAGTCCCATCTTTCAGGGGCCATTTTCAAAACCAGCTGAGGTTCTTGGATCTCCAGTCCAAAAGCCCCTGCTGCTGGGCCTCCATCATTTGCACACTTTGACTTCTTCCTTCTACTTCTTCTAACTCACAAACCTAAAGAGTTACAACCAACCAAAAAAGAAAAAAGAAGCTGAAATTCAACAAAATCAGGAGATTCCAGGAACGTTAACCTCAAAGATGATGAAATGAATGCTTTCCCCTCTCTCTTGTTTCATAGACAAACTCTAACCAGAAGTGTAGATTTCCTTCGGAAAGTGAGAGTGCCAGCTCTTAAAGGTCAGTTCTTGCATTTGCCCACAGTTAACCTTTGCATAATGAAAGGCAAGCAGGCTAGGGCTGATTCCCTGCAGCTTAGCAAGCCCTGCCATGGGGTCAGAGACTGAGGTCAGGCAGAGGGTAATACTATCCTCATGCTCAAAGAGTCAGAAAGATGCCCTGGAAAGGCTAAATTAATGTGCACCTTTGAGCCATGCATTCCTTCTTCTCTTTCGAGCCTTTGTTTAGTCGGATAAATAAAATCAGGTTTCTTTACTAATAAGAATTGTATGTTCTCTCCTCATGTTCAAAGCCAGGCATTTACACGTACTTCTGAGCCAAGAGGCATCTCAGGAGGCTTATGAAAGGGCTTAACTTCAGATAACAATGCAAGCCAATCATCTTGGGAAATAACCTGTCATATATTATCAGGGTTCAGAATAGAGGCCAGCACTACCTGACAGCTTCAGAAAAGGAAAACGCTTGTCTCTTTGTGAAATGGCTTGAAATTGTCCCACGAAGCTTACAGGAATTCCTCCCATAGGTGGTTAGGCATTAGTGAAAAGTATTTCAGCTTCTATGAGAGGCTCACTCTCATCTTTTGGCCCAAGACCACTGATATTTCATCAATTATGTGATTTGCAGTGAAAACGTGAGTTAACTCGTGCCAGGTTTAACTTATGTTAATAATTTATCAGCTCTTCAACTAGGTCTGGTTCAGACTGGCTGATGACTTGAGCCTGTGAAATTTGAGCATTCTGGCTATATTCAGATTCAAATAGTTTCTTAAATAGTACAGTATATGATAAATAATACAAATGTAAGACACGCTTTTCATAAAGGTGCGTGTCTACAAAAAGCAAGCTCAGTGTTCCTAGGCAAGAATATCATTAGTTTTAAGAAGACAAAGTAAATGCCTTTTCCCAAGAAAAGGGAAATGAATGTCTAGCTAGCGTTTGTCTTGCATACATTTAAAAAGGATCCCTTAAGGACTCCAGACAACAGTCGAACTTTAAGTTCTCAGTCTCATAAAACAACTATTTTAATTAAATACAGAGATTCTCCACCAACTTCAGTCCCCAATTATTTAAGACTTTAAGAAAAAGACATTAAAATAGCATTAATAATGATGCTGACAAACTCATGACCATGAAAAGCAGAAAATGAGTTTTCAATGAAAGTGGTGGTTGTTGTTGCTATTATAATAAACGAGGTCCTATAACGGGAAGGTCTGGGCACTTGCCTCATGCTGTTTAAATTAATCCATGAAACTCCACATATGTACTTTGTACCACACGTGCCCTGAAGAAATGTAACTGCAAAAGACAGTGTAAGTCCATACACGTCTGGTAGTAAAGAAGACTCACTTAAGAATCTTTTTTAGCTGCCTAGGATCTGCACAATTTAAAATTCATAACTTGAAATTTTAAAAAATCATGGATGTCTCTTCACAAGAAGTACTCAAAAATCTCTCCGTGTCTTACATCTGCTGAAAGTAGAAGGAAAGAAAAAGTCTATGCACAACATAGGTTTTCACAGGGAGAATTTCATTTCCTGGTTGTAAGAGTTCCTGTCACCTTGGTATATCACAGCCCCTGCTGCTTCTAATGTGTCTGAAGAAGAAATGAATGTGATTGTATGTATAAAAGTCATATTAACTAACTTGTCATTTTCAATTTTTAATCCAAACTTCAAAAAAGTTATTATAAGTGGCTACTGAAAATTGTTCTTTGAATCCAAGTAATATTAACTGGTAAATAAATAGAGTATGCTGCTTTTTAATAACTGTACCCAAAATTACTTCAATCAGGCAGGAAAAAAAATCCTACTGAAAGGAATGATGTGGAAGAAATTCATTCTTCTTCCAACAAGCACACATCAAAAGTTGGCATTCTACAAAACTTAGGCAAAACTAGCATTCCGTTAAGAATCACGGATGCAAGCATTTTTCCAAATAAATGAATTTCTTTTTTCTATTGCTTTGAAAAGCCTCACAACTTAGTTAAGTACATGCAGGCACAACATAATACAAGTGCAAACTCACTATCATCTAACAGTATCCAAGCCCCAACATTCTGAAGGAATAACAGCAGTCCTTCTTCCCAATATATTTTAATAAATAACAAAACCATGAATTTTCTATATACATTTCCATGTCATAATGATACAATAACCTTGTAAGAACTATTTGAATATTTTAAAACAAGACCTGAGAGATTAACAGGAAGGATATACTATATTCCTAAAACAAGAGAGTTCCTTACTGTTAAAATGATAATTTTATCTGAATATCAAGATTTAAGAAAATTCCAACTAGGCCAGCAATAGGGTTTAATTTGGAAGTGACTAAAATAATTACATACTTCACCTGACCGAAATGCATATGAGTGAATAAATAAATGCATTTATTAATAAGTCTTTTAAAGGAAAGAGGGGGATGAGAGGGACCAGCAGTTAGACATGTGGGCATTACTTGATACTCAATTTGACTGTAAAGCTGCCATAATCAAATGGCATTTTATTAAAATGAGAATGGACAAATAGATAAGCAAGTTTAAGTAGAAAGTCCAAAGAAATCTTAATATGTGAGAAATGTGACATTTCCACTTTTAGTGGATGAGTCATTTAAAGCACAACTGTCATCTATCTGGAAGATATAGTCACACCACTTCCATAAATAAATTTCAGCTGAATTCAAAGAAATCGAGATAGAGTCTCACTATGTTTCCTATGCTGCTCAGGCTGGCCTGGACCCTTCAATTCTCCTGTCTTTCCTCCCATGTAGTTGGAACTACAGTTACCTACCACCAGGACTAGAAAAAATGTATATTTTTCATCCATATATGCATTAAACTAAAGCACAAAAGGTTTGTGGAGATTTTCTTCAGAAAGACAGAAAACCTAGAATTCTCAAAATAAAAGATTGTCAATTGTGGCTTCATTACAATGCAAAATGGCAGCGTGCAGTGGTGCATGCCTGAGTTCCCAGTTTCCTGGAGGCTGAGGCAGAAGAGCCACTGAGAGTTCAAGGTCAGCCTAGGCTCATACAGTAGTGAGCTCCAATACCGTACTGAACTACACAGCAGCACCCTGTCTCAAGAAATAAAACAGGGAACTCAATTAGCAAGATCAGCAGGTATTATTCCAAGTACCAGCACAATGAGAGTGGAGAAATGGTCCCAAGAAAACACAAATCGTAGGCTTGCCCTGTACCAGGAATAAATAGTTTCCGTTTGGTGGGTAGAGTACCCAAAAGAGTTTCATTGTAACTGTGGCATTTGACTTGCTTTGAAAACAGACATCACTCTTTCTGAAGCTTTCCTAGATCTGACCGTATTTTCCCACATACAAAACTCTGAAGGATTCTTCCTCATATTTTAATCATTTTGAGTAATTGACCTTTAAGGAAAAAGTTTGCTCTGTTTAGAATGTGAGGGTCAAGATGACACTGAGTGCCTCAGATTAACGCATACCTACGAATAAAGAGAACTCCAAGGCTTAGGAAGCAGACCCCGGACAAAGTTCTTTACCTTGTTCGTGCTCAGTGAATTTTGCAGATACACTTAACTACTGGAAACACAAGCCCCTGGGAGAAATTCGTGGTTGACTTTCTAGCTTTTTTATTCCCCACAAGGATTACCTGGTGAATTGATTTCAGACTATGAAAGTGAAACTAAGAAGTATTCGTAGTATGACATCAGAGAAATTTTTTAAAAACAGATTTTTTAAAAGACTTGTTGATCCTTCTGTATCCAGGTAGAAAACAGACGGCATGAGCAAAATAAAAGAAAATTAAAGCACAGTGTAATGAAAGGGGTATTTGTGGAAGTGTGGGCAGGGTACAGGGAACTCCAATAGCCTGAAGGCTACTAGTCCTAGTTACCACTCCTCAGCCTGAAGAAGGAAGAGAAGGCGGTGGTTACAAAGAGAACTGTGTGGTGAAGCCAAACAGAGAACCATAGTCAGACAGCTACAGACCCACAAGGAAGAGATGGCAGTTCTTCCCGACTATGATCATGTGCTGGGGACTTCCTATTAGCCAAACCCAACACATACCCTACAGGTCAGGCTGCTGGCACCACTGATTGAGGGAGAGTGACCCTGAAGGGCCAAGGGTGAGATGCCCAGGGCAACATCACTTCTTACAACGCAATAACTGCAACAGTCTAGACTGACAGTGGTTTAAAACTAAGAGAACACACAGTATCTTTTGGCCAAGCCTGTGGAACATAAATATCTCATTCAGATGACAAATGGAATAGCACAAACATGCCTTTGGCAGGAAGGTCAAAGGACAGGGATTCATTCACTGCTAGGGAATGTATCGCTCCCCAGAAGAAAAAGATCATTAATCTTGGACTTTGCTTCTCCTAATCTGTTTGTGACAATCAAGTATACTACATGCATATGCATCTGTGGGGTCAGCCTAAGCCTGTAACCCCATTTCCTCTTCCTCTTTTATGTAAAATAGTGAGACAATTAACTGGGAAGGGTCAGAGAACATGGGAGATGAATGTCTTTAGGACTCTCGCACGCTATAGTCATGTATTTTAGACATGACTTGTTTCCATCAGGTCGAGAACATGTAGTAAGGGTATGTGATGGTCTCTGTTTGGACCAGAATCCTCCACAGAATTCCTTTCCGCTCATTAGAGTATTCAGGAGTAATCTCAAATGATATCTAGGACTTGCAACTGTACAATGATATGTCCCTGTAAAATTTTAACATACGATTAAATTCAGAATGCTAACTTAGAGGATCACATGCATTAGTATCTGTGTGAAGACATATGTATCAGATTATATTTTTTTCTTAACTTCTTTCTTCTTTGTTTAAATTTTCTAAAAAATAAAAGTTGTCTCATTTCTTATGCGAAAGGGATCACAGTTCCATCTAGGTATTTCATAGAAAAGTTCACACTGTGCCAGGGAAAAACAAAATTCTTTGTCATTCCTCAAATATGTACATACATACACAAACTAATTCAAGAGGGCTGAACTACAGAGATCTTACCAAGCCCTTCTCCTGAGTATTGTGATGCACTCCTGGGTCCCCAGAGATTAGTTTGCAAAAGAGTTGTCAAAAGTAGACTAATAGAGAATTTTGGTTGATTCCCCTGGAAAACGTCACAAATCGTAGTTTGCAATTTTGCACAATCTTTCCAGGAAACAAAGAAGTATGAATACTTCTTAACTTACTTTATCAAGCCAACATTGCCCTGATACCAGAACACCCAAAGGCATTACACAAGAAAGAAAATTATAGGCCTTGTAAACATAAACCAACAGTCAGCACACTACAATCTGTGGGCTGTCATCTGTAAATCAAGTTTTGCTGGAACAGAGCCATATCCATCCATTTGCTGTGGCAGAGTTGAGCACCTGCAGATGTGACAAAAAAAAAAAAAATCATGTGATCACTACGGCAACCGTATCTACCATGAGATCTTGTAAGGGGCTTGCCAACTTCCAGTACAGATACAAAATCCCTCAGCAAAATAGCAATGTGTTGAGTCTGAGCTATAGAAAAGCAAGAAATATGGGAGAACATCAGGCCAGCTGAGTACTAGAGCCAGGCAGAGCGAAGAGGGCATCTTCACAGGCAGGAATGCTACACTGGGTAACAGGACATGACCTGGGGAGCGGGCTGCACTGGGCTGCAGGCGATAGCTGTTATAGGAAGTAATGGCAGTAGGAAAACAGTCCACGTCATGGGAAATTGAGACAATGTGTGCACACACAGAGAAGGATCTTCCAGAAATTAACTCAAATTCTTTAACTGTAAAATCCATGAAGTCCTAAAAAAAATGAGCATAGGTCAAAAGAACAGACACCAGCATGAAGGGCCTCACACTCATCAAACTGTAGATAATTTGAGCATCAAAATAAATAATAATATTAGTAGGTTATAATCCATGAAACAAAATCAGTTACCAATGAGTCCATACTAAAACACACACACACACACACACACACACACACACACAGAGGAGAAAGCTGCTCTTCAGGATAGAATGCAAACTAATAAGGCCAGAAGGAACATTAAATTGTAAGGGGACATAAAAAATATAAGGGAAAAATAATAAAAGTAAAGTTTTTGCAAATGGGAAGGAAGAAGATCAAGAGTTGGAAGGAGCAAGCAGCCATCAAAAGAGGTGAAAAAGGGCATAGCTGTTGTGCTGAACTTGCGGACAAAAGAGGTGAACAAGAGTAGTCATTCAGGAAACAAACATAGCACGCTAAGGTCATGAGAAAACAAGAAAAATTTTCAAAAAGCAGGAAGAGATTGAAAGTACTTATGCAGCAAACATCAAAGAGCATAATAAGGGGAAGGAGCCTTTGTATTTTGCCATCAGGGTCTTTACAAGAACCATCTGAGCAAAGTTGGGTGTGGGGAGTACCGGTCATGTTACCAAAACTCTTGGCTTAAATTTTGGAAAGGAGATGGATGCAATGAGTGAAGAATTCATGTTTGCAGAAAGTGTGATAGTAACAGGAAGAAACAAGATAAGGCCTCTCGGGGTATAAATTTTTAAGAGGGCACTCTGATCCACTCACAAGCAGACCCAAAAATAAATAGTCAATTGTTCAGCGACTGATATTCCCATGGATTGTATTCAGATGAAGAGCCTAGAAGAGTCTCACTGGCAACTATTTGAGCTATGTTCTAAATAATGTTACTTTTATATTGTATGAGAAATAATCCTGTGCTCTAAGCATGAATTTGTGAAGGGCAGGGAGTGACTCATTCACTGGTTTATCAAAAGAGGCTGACACAGTGTCTCTCAATAAACAGATTCATAATAAAAACATATTCTACTTGAAATAAGGAGTTGAAGATTAGCAAATTCCCTTGGAAAGCCTCAGTGTTCAAATCCTTATTATCAAGCAAACAGAAGCCAGCCAAAACAAAACCCAAAACGATCTAACCAAAACTGTGAAAATTCCCTGGAGACACATCCACATAGTTTAGTCATCAGTGTGTATCAGTGACTTAATGAGTCACTCCGTTTTCAAGAGGATATTTGTTCAATCATTTATGCAACAAGCATTTGAATACCTACTGTGTGTCCAAACAATAACAGAAATCTGTAAGGTAGGTTTTGATTAGTGTAGACCAAAAAGCACTTCTATTGCATTCATTTTTCAGTCAAATTTTCTGATCTGTCGGTAAACTCTGAAGATACCAATAACTGGGAGAATAATCTAGCAGAGAACCTTGGTGCACTGTCAAATGAGAACATGGTGTGCCCAGGGCTGGCACGGAAGCTCTTTTCTGCTGTCCTTCCTTGAGGGTAGGGCTGCCTTGGAATCACCGCTGCCTATTTGAACAGTGCTTGCTCGGGGAGCCCTTGTAAGTCTCTGTCCGCTTAATGCTCATGACAAAAGCGAGTGAGGACAAGGAAAGAAAACTCCCCTTAGAACAATGTGACTGTCCATCAGGACTGGTAGGGCTTCAGTTTCCATTTAGCCCAAATTATGTAGAAGATTCAAATGTGTCTTAAATGCTATAAAGAGCACAAAAACAGACGCACAATGAGGAAGGGCTGTTGCCCACCGCTGATTCTACACAAACAAATACGCTAACAGGTCACTTCCAATAAATGCAGCAGGCAAATTTAGCTTCCCCTGGGAAGTTAGACAGCAGTGACCATCCCCCATCAAAGAATACACTCTGAATAACTCAGTACCCACATTTTCTTCTTTCTCTTTGGGCTCCTTGTTACTTTCCTGTTTCCCAACCATGTGACCTGGCCAAGGAATCATGCATGCTAGAGAAAAGCCCAGATTAAATAAAATCAGGCTTTATATTAACTTTCATGGGATAACTTCTTAGCATTTTTAGAGAGGGGAACATGAGCTATGAATAAGACCACAAGGAAAATGGAGATGTCAACAGAACAGAGTGCCACGAATAATGACATTGTGAATCAGCTCTACACACCTGTGAATTACGTATCCATAGATTCATCCAGTTGTGGGTTAGGAGATGAAGGGTACACTATAATGAACATGCACAATTTTCTTTCTGTCATTATTCCCTAAACAATGAGGTGGAACACTATTTACACAGCATTTGCCTTGTATTAGGTATCATAAATAACCTAGAGATAATTTAAAGAAATGGAAGAAGTGTGTAGGTTATTTGCAAATACTCCACTATATCCTATAAAAAACTTGAGTAACAACAGATTTAGGTATCTGTAGGGTGTCCTGGAAGCAGCCTTCCATGGAGACCAAAGGATAACTGTGGAGGTCAAAAGATGACCTAGTAATAGGATGAAACACTGGGTCTTGCTCTGTTGTGTCAAAACTGAATTGATTCAAGCTGCTCTCAACATGCAGGTGCTTTGCAACATTAATGTGCAGAAGAGGCTAACTGGAAAACACACTCCAACTGATAAAATCTGGCAGAACTTCAAGGAGCATTCCATATAGCGCTGGCATTATCAAGTATCCCTCAACTTTGGAAGCTGAAGAGTTCTTACACCTAGAGAAGTTATTCTGAGCACAGACATCAATTAAACTTGTGTCACTTCCAGTAACAATGCCTCTGCTCACTTCAATTGAAATTCCTTCTTTCCTCTTAATGAATGGGAAAGGGCAAACAAAATCAGATAACAGGCATTTTTCCTTTTGTTCATATTTTCAAAACTCACCATGCTAAACAACTACCCTTGAACCTCCTTCTAAATGCATTCACCCAATATTTACAGGATCATCGTATGTTTGGTGTCACTATCTTCAGCACTGGGGCTGGGGGCTCTTCTAAAATAAACATTCAATGAAAAATTTCTCAAACTATCCCCAAGAGAGTTTTTTTGTTTCAGTTACATTAAGCCAATAACCTAATATATTGCAGTCATAATTTCTTTTGGCCATTGTTAAACAGAATCCTTTCTCTCTGTCCCTCTCTCTCTCTCCTTCTCTTCCCCCTCCCTCTGCATTCTCCCTCCATTCCTCCATTCCCCCTCTTTCCCTCCTTCTTTCTTCCTCTCCCCCCCACTCAAGTACACTTCTTTTTATCCATCAGTTTCTTCATTTAATTTTCTCTGCCTGCTTTCTCTCCACACACCCTTTTCATTCTCATACTCAGCATTCAGATCGCGGGACTTCTGAGAAGCAGCAGCGCGTTAGAACCTCCTGCGAAGCAGAGCTACATAAGGACAGTAAATAAATCTGGTTTTATTGAAAATGTATTTGCTTGTCTCATAGCACATAAAGTCATCATTGTTTGTTTGGGTTTGGTTTGTTTGTTTCTTTCTTTCTGAGACAGAACAGTAAGTTTAGAGAGGTCTTCAGGAGTGAGATGGTGGGATTTGGCCTGCATGACAGCCTAGAAGTGGACCTGGAACCTGGAATCCACTGGGACTCAGGGACTTCGGGTTACAACTCTCAGCACGTGTCAGGCACGCAGTCACAGACTCGATTCTCCTTAGTTACAGCATTTGGGAATCAAAGCAAAAGCCAACTTCTTCTACGTGAACTCCAGACAACTTCAGGTTTTCCAAAGCCCTGTGTCAGTTCTCCTGACTTAGAGGAGGTTGGCCTGCGATTTAGGTAGCAGGGAACAGTCTTGCTTGGTGCTTTGTTGTTGTTGTTGTTGTTGTTTGTTAGTTTTTTATTTTTCTGTTTTGTTAATATAATTTTTTCTGCTTTTAATAGTATATATCTGCCATGCATAATGATCACATTCATCATGGGGAATTTGTACCTGTACATAGTTTGCTTAATTCTTTTTTTTTCCCATTCCCCTCACTTCAACCCTTTTTGCCTTCCCCATTTACAAAGGCTTGTTTCCATTTTTTTTCCTTCTATTATCTCTTTTTTCAATCCCTTTTCCCTTTCTTCCATTCCCCCCCGACCTTGTGCCCCTTCCCAATGTCTATCCTCCATTGCATTCCTTATTTACCCTTTGAGTTTCTCACACAGTGAAAAAACGTAATATTTAAACTTGCAAGTCTGATTTATTTCACTAGATATTATGGTCTCAAGCTGCATTCATTTACCCAAACATGTCTCAAGTTTATCTTTCTTTAGATCAGAGTAGTACTCTATTGTGTACAAATACCACATTTTCATTATCATTCATCTGTTGATGGGCATCCAAGAATTAGCTATGGTAAATTGTGCTGCCATAAGCATTAATATGCATATATCACTTTGGACTGATGTATTTAACACTTTTGAGAAGATAAATAGAAGAGGTACAGCTGAGTCAAATGTAAGCTCTAGTTTTGGTTTTTTGAGGAATCTCCACACTGATTTCTATGTGGTTGTACCAACTTATACTCCTACCAACAACAGAAAAGCATTCTTTTTTCCCCACAGCCTACATGGCATTTATTATTGGTGGATTTTTTTGATGACAGCTATTTCTTCTGGAGTGAGATGAATCTCAGTGTTGTTTTAATTTGCATTTCTTGAATGATCAGTGTTGTTAAATATTTTTTCACGGATTTATTGCTGCTTCTACTTCTTCATCTGAGAAGTGTCTATTCATTTCAGATGCACATTTTTGGATTGGGTCTTCAAATCTGGCTAGCCTGATTTTTTTTCAGTTCTTTATATATTCTAGATATTAGTCCTTTGAGGAGTGGCTGGTAAAAAATTTTCCCATTCTGTGGATTGTCTCCTTAATATGTTGGTGGTTTCTTTTACTGTGCAAAAGCTTCTTAATTTGATATGATCAAATTTGTTGATTCTTTGTAATATTTCCTGTGCCATCAGGGTTTTGCTCAAAAAGTCTTTGCCCACACTTTTGTCTTCAAGAGCTTTACCTATTCTATCTTCCAACAGGTTAAGTGTTTTGGTTTTAGTATTTAGATTTTTGATCCATTTTGACTTTGGCTTAGTGCATGGTGAGAGATATGGGTCTAGATTTAATTTTTGGCATGTGGACAGCCAGTTTTCCTGCCATCATTAATCAAAGATGCTATCTTTCTTCCAGTGAATTTGTTTGGACCCTTTGTCAAAGACCAGGTAACTGGGTGTGCTTGGAGTTTTTTCTGTATCTTGTATTTCATTCCATTGATTCAATCTGTTTTTGGTTTTTTGTATTTTGGAGGGGTATTTTTGTTTCTTTGCTTGGTTGTTGTTTGTTTTCTTGCCTTGGCCAGTACTGTGCTACTTTTATCACTGTAGTTTTGGAGTATAATTTCAAATTAGGGATTGTGATGTCCCCTCCTTTATCCTTGGTGCCCAGAATTGCTTTTGCTATTCTAGGTCATTTCAGGTTCCACACAAACTTTGGGATTATTTTCTCTAGTTATGTGAGGAATCCTACCGGTATTTTAACTGAGATTGCGTTAAATCTGTGTCACTGTTCTTGGATAGGCAGAAGCAATATAGTGAAAATGGCCATACTTCCAAAACTGGTGCTCCCCTCTCACAAAAATAAAATTCCCCTGAGCACCTGAGGTGGGTGCAGCTCAGCCGTTTACATTTGAATCTGCCCCATGATCTGACACGAACAAGTCCTCCAATTCAAATTACCCCTTTCTCCTTCAGCAATGTTTGACATGTGCAATAGTTAACTGATTCTGTAGCCTTGAGTAAAAAAAGGCCAATTAAATTAGATCAGCATAGTTCTAAATGTGACTGAAGGTATTTACTGAAGACAGAAGACTCACCCTAGGTAGACTTGTCACCTGACTGGAGTACAAGAGAGACAAGAAAGGAAAGTTCACCCCTGTTTCTTCAGAGGAAATGCAGTCTACATTTGAATATTGTCACCCGGCTCCCAGCACAGGCCCCTCAGCCTCCAGTGCAGACCCCTTGGTATCTGATACAGACTCACACAGGACACTACAGTGGGTTCTGGGCCTCTGACTAGATCCTTCGGATCTCCAGCATGCAGATGGCCCTTTTGCACTCTTCCATAACTGACTCTGGGAGGCTATCATAAGTCAATCTTGTAAATTCTTATATATTTGTATATCTTGCATTAAATCTTTTTCTCTAATAAGTGCTGACTGATACACCATGGTTTATTTTTAATCACAGGATAATTTCTGCCCTTTTTAAATGAGATAAAAAAGAGACTCAGAAATTAAAGGCCACTGAACTAGTTATTAAGTAACCCATTTATCCCAGGCCAGTGGTTTTTTTTTTTTGTTTTGTTTTGTTTGTTTGTTTGTTTGTTTTTTGGTACTGGGGATCAGACTCATGACCTTGAGCTTGCCAGGCAGGCACTTATACTGCCAGCTAAATCCCCAGCCCCAGTGTTCTTTTCATAAGCTGTGTCCCCTCATGTGTCATTTAGAATGCAAAAGAAAAGAAATTTCTCTCAGAGGGTATAACTGATAAGACTTTAATGAAGAGATGATTTACAGAGGGGTGAGCAAGAAGGTAAGCAAAAGATGGCAAGACACCCAGAAACTAGAACCTGGAGCTTTGGATCCCCAGCACTGAAGAGCTTGGAGAAAATATCCTTGTGAGAGCTGGAGGAAGGAGAGAAAGATGGCCAGTCTGAAGTACAATGCGGAGAACATCGCCAAGAGACATCAAAGAACAGTTGTCCCCTCATCCTTCTTGTCTCCCATGATGCTTCTAGATGCTTGACCCCAAACCAAAGCCAATTCAGTAAAAGATTCCAAGGGATTTATTCCTAAGAAGTCAGTTTCCAGAGTTCAAGGGTGGAGAATTGATCCGGAGAGTAGGGCTGAATAGTAGGGAAAAGGACAATAACCAGCACACTGTATTTAGTCACATTTGTGGAGTAATGATTCTATTTTTAAAGATACAATTCATGTGTCAAGAAATGTGAACTGTTCTATGGAAGAGTCCACTTAGTTCTTAACTTGAAATTTCATCCCTGTGCAATCTGACTTACAAAAAGAGCAAATGAGCTCTAACATTCCTAAGAGTGTAAGACAGTTTTCTAGCCAACAAGTTTTCTAATATCAGGAATTTTGTATTAGTAAACAATACACTTTCTAAAATGCAGTATGAGCTTCCCTACGAGAATCTGTGGGAACCAGGCGAGAATTTTTAATGGCCTTTCTCATAAAAGGCTTCAGAGGAAAACTCATGAGAGGCCCATACATGTATTCAATACCAGGGCTCCAAATGCCAAACTCACATTTCCCCAGCAACCACAGTCACTGAGGTCCCATCTCCATGACTCCAAAAACTCAAAGGATCTATGTCTCATCAAAGAAGAACGTCCTCCTTTCCCAGGCCTCTTTATATATCAGCAGCCTATGGCACTATTTATCCACATTTTCTGTACTACTTCTCTAATTGTGCATCTCACTCCACCTCCTTCAGATTTTCATCAACCAAAAGGAATATCACCTCCAATGTCTGTAATCGATATATTAATAACAGAATAAGTAGGTTCAACTTGCACTTTCAAATACTCATACACTGTCATCTTTCAAGTTCTAATATGATTTTCACTCTTCCCCTTCAGAAAAATGCTTTCCCAATAATTGAGAATCATTAGCTTAGAGTCCTTGAGGAAAGCACTCAGATTAAACATATCTATATTATAGTTTGTTTGTTTGTTTGTTTGTTTGTTTGTTTTGGAATTTTGACATAGCATCCCTCTATGTAGTTCAAACTGTCCTTGAACTCATTATGTAGCCCAGGCTGGCCGCAAGCTCACAGCGATCCTTTTGCCTCAACCACCCAAGTGCCAGGATTACAGGCATGCGCCACCATACTCAGTTGGTCTACGTTTTACTTTTTTTTTATTTAAGAGAAAAAAGACACAGAAAAGAAAGACAAAAAGCAAAAGAGACAAACAAAGGACAACAGCAAATCCAAAACAGTAATATTATAGGTTTGCAAAACAAGATGATAGGAATTTAACAAAAGTTGTAATATTGCTTATCGTTACTTTTAACACAGTTGTTTAGATTAACAGATACAGACATGTAAAACTGATCTAATCATATGAGTATTAATTGTTCTTTTTCAATAACTAATACATTCTGTAGTACAGTCATTTTAGCTATCTTAAATATACATATATACAGATTTATGCCTTTATCTTTTTCCCTCCCTTTTTTCCTCCTTTTCCCTTTCCCAATTACTTTTGCTCTTTCAGCAGTTTCTTACCCTTACACAGTATTTATTGTAGATTTTGGACCATATACACTGTTTCAGTTTCTTACACTAGAGAGACAATATGGTATTTACATGTGTGACTTTGATTTATCTCACTTATGAGTATGGTCTCAAGTCATGTCCATTTACTTATAAAAGTCTCAATGCAATCTTTCTTGATAGCTGAGTAGTACTCCATTGTATAAAATACCACATCTTTTTTATCCATTTCTTGATTGATGGGCACTTGGGTTGTTTCCAAGATTTGGCTATTGCAAATTGGGTTTCTATAAACATGGGTGCACAAATATCACTGTGGCATGATGTTTTCAATTCTTCTGGAAAAATGCCCAGAAGCAGGATAACTGGGTCAAATGGGATCTCTAATCCTAGCTGCTTGAGGGCTCTCCACACTGATTTCCACAGTGGCTGCACCAGTCTACACTCCCACCAACAGTGGAGAAGAGTTCCTTTTTCCCCACAGCCCATCCAGCATTTCTTATTAGTTGACTTATTAATCTTGGCCATTCTTTCTGGAGTGAGATGGACTCTCAGTGTTGTTTTAATTTGCATTTCCCAAATGACTATTGATGTTGAACATTTTTACATAGATTTATTTGCCATTTGCATTTCTTCCCCTGAAAAGTGTGTATTCCTCTCAGATGCCCATTTTTTGGATTGGGTCCTTGAATTTTAGGGGCCTGATTTTTTTTAATTCTTTATATGTTTTAGATAGAAGTCCTTTGTCTGAGGGACAATTGGCTAAGATATTTTCCCAATTTGTGGCTTTTCTTTTCACTCTGTTGGAGATTTATTTTGACATGCAAAAACATTTTAATAAGACAAGCTCCCAGTTATTGATTTTGGGAAGTATTTCCTGTGCAGTTTGATTTTTGTTCATAAACTCTCTGCCTACTCCTATGTCATCAAGATTTTTACCTACTTTGTCTTCCAGCAAATTTAGTGTTTCTACTTTAACATTCAGATCTTTGATCCCTTTTGACTTTATTTTAGTGTATGGTGATAGACATGGGTCTAGTTTTAGTTTACAGCATATGGAAAAGCAGTTTTTCCAGGACCACTTGTTAAAGAGACTCTTTCTTCCAATGTACATGTTTGGCCCCTTTGTCAAAGATGAGGTGGCTGAGTGTGTTTGTAGTTGTGGCTGTATTTTCTAATCTATTCCACTGATCTTCCGATCTGTTTTGATTCCAGTACCATGCTGATATTATCACAGTAGCTTTGTAATATAGCTTCAAGTTGGGGATTGTGGTGCCTCCTGCCTTACCTTTGTTGCCCAGAATTGCCTTTGCTACTCTAGGTCTCTTCTGGTTCCAGATGAATTTCAGGGATGATTTCTCTAGCTCTGTGAGGTATGCAAGTAGTATTTTGGTTGGGATTGCATTAAATCTGCATAGCAATTTTGGGAGAATGGCCATTTTTGCAGTGTTTGTTCTTCCTATCCATGAACAGGGAATATCGTTCCATTTTCTGAAAACCTCTTCAATTTCCTTCTTTAGAGTAATGTAATTTTCACTGTATAGATCTTTTACTTACTTTGTTAGGTTGATTCTTAAGTATTTCAGTTTTTTGGATGCTCTAGTAAAGGGTGTGGTTTCCCCTATTTCTCTCTTAGTGAGTTTGTTGTTTGTGTACAAGAATGCTATTGATTTTTGAGTGTTGACCTTGTGTCCAGCAGCATTACTGAATGTAGTTATTACATCCAGAAGTCTTTCAATGGATTTTCGGGGGCTTCTATGTAGAGTATCATATCATCTGCAAATAATGATTATTTTACTTCCTCCTTTCCTATCCTTGTTTCTTTCATTTCTTTCTCTTGTCTAAGTCCTCTGGCTAATATTTCCAGAACTATATTGAAAATGAGTGGTGATAATGAACATCCTTGTCTTGTTCCTGATTTTAGGTTGAAAGTTTTCAGTTTTTGTCCATTTAGTAAGATGTTGGATGTTGGTTTATGATATATGGCTTTTATCAGGTTGAGGTAGAGACCATCTATTCCAATTTTCTGTAGAGTTTTCATCATGAATGAGCGTTGGATTTTGTCAAAAGTTTTTTCTGCATCTATTGAGATGATCATGTGGTTCTTGTCCTTGGCCCCATTGATATAGTGTATTACATTTATTGATTTGCATATGTTGAACCATCCCTGCATTCCTGGGATGAATCTCGTTTGATCATGGTGTATAATCTTCCTGATAACTTGCTGCATTCTATTTGCCAGTATTTTATTGAGGATTTTTGCATCTATGTTCATGAGGGAGATTGGTCTGTAATTCTCTTTTTTGGTTGGGTCTGTCTCTGGTTTTGATATTAGGGTAATACTTGCTTCCAGGAACGAGTTAAGGAAACTTGCCTCCCTTTCAACTTCATTGAAGAGTTTGAGGAGCGTTGGCATTGTCTTCCCTAAATTTCCTGTAGAATTCAGCAATGAATCCAACAGGACCTGGGCTTTTCTTTGTTGGTAAGGTTCTAATTACATTTTCAATTTCATTAGCTGAGATTAGGTTATTCAGTAGTTTTACATCTTCTTGATTCAGCTTTAGTAATTCATACATTTCTAGAAATCTGTCCATTTCTTCTTTGTTATCGAGCCTATGGGAGTAAAGTTTTTCAAAGCAGGTATTGATGATCTGTATTTCCACAGGTTCTGTGGTGATTTCACCCTTTTCATTTCTTATTGCACGGATTTGAGTTTCTTCTTTTCTCCTTTTGATAAGGTTGGCTAGGGGTTTATCAATTTTATGTATTCTTTCACACAACCAGCTCTTCGATTCATTAATTCTTTGTATTGTTTTATTAGTTTCAATTGCATTAATTTCTGCTCTGATCTTGATAATTTCCTCCCTTCTTAGGGCTTTGGACTTGACTTGCTCTTCTTTTTCTAGAAGTTTGAGGTGAAGCATTAGGTTGTTTGTGTGTGTTCTTTCCATTTTTCTGATGTGGGAGTTTAGTGCTATAAATTTCCCTCTGGGGACTGTTTTCATTGTGTCCCACAGGTTCTGATAATTTGTATTTGCATTTTTGTTCAATTGTAGATATTGTTTAATTTCTTCTTTAATTTCTCTGTCACCCATTGATTGTTTAGAAATGTATTATTTACTTTCCACGTGTTTATGGAGGTCTCGTGGGGATTTTTGTCATTAATTTCCAATTTTATGGTGCTATGGTCAAATAATATGCATAGAATTATTTCAGTTCCTTTGCATTTACTTAAGCATGTTGTGTGGACTGGGATATGATCTATTTTAAAGAATGACCCATCTGCAGCTGAGAAGAATGTGTGTTCTGTTGTTGATGGGTGGAATACTAGGTACACATCTACTAGGTCCATTTGTTCACAAGTTTGATTCAGTTCTATTATTTCTTTGCTGATTTTTTGTTTGGTTGATCCGTCTCTTTGTGACAGTGGGGTGTTAAGGTCCCCTGTTATAACCATATTATTGTTTATTTGGTTTTTCATGTCCATTAGGATTTGTCTTACATAGTTGGGTACTCCCATATTGGTGTATATATATTTATGATTGCAATCTCTTCCTCTTGAAGTTTTCCCCTAACAAGTATGTAGTGACCTTCTTTATCTCTTTTGATCACTCTTGGTTTGAAGTTCACATTGTCTGCAAACAAAATAGCTACCCCTGCTTTTTTCTGGGTTCCTGTTGCATGGAGTATTGTTTTCTAGTCTTTGATTTTTAGTCTGTGAATTTCCTTTTGAGTGAATTGTGTTTCTTGTACACAGCATATTGTTGGATTTTGTTTCTTAACCTACTCTGCCAGTCTGTTTCTTTTTATTGGTGAGTTGAGACCATTTACATTGACTGATATAACTGATATTTACTGACTCATCCCTGTCATGTTCTCTTTCTGTTGTCGGTTTTCTACGTTTTCTGTTTAATTGGTTGCCCTGCTTAGTGGTTTCCTTTTGCTGTTGTTCTTAAGATTGTGGTTATCTTTGTCTCTTTCTAGAGTGTCTTTCATTACACTTTGTAGTGTTGATTTGGTGGCCATAAATTTCTTCAGTTGTTCTTTGTCATGAAAGTATCTTACTTCTCCATTAATTTTTAAAGATAGTTTTGCAGAATACATCAATCTGGGTTGAAAGTTGTTTTCTTTCAGGATTTGAAATGCTTCACTCCAAGCTCTTCTTGACTTGAAGTTTTGTGCTGAGAAGCCTGCTGTGACTCTGATAGGCTTTCCTTCACATGTGATCTGCTTCTTTTCTCTGACAGCTTTTAGTGCTCTGTTCTTGTACTGAGTTTCTGATTCCCTAATTATTATATGTCTGGTTGAAGATTTATCTTGGTTATGGTTAATTGGGGTTCTGTATGTCTCACTTACCTGCTTATCAGATTATTTTCCCATGTTTGGAAATTTTTCTGCCATTATTTCTGCAAATAGTCTTCACAGGTCATTTGTATTGACCCCTGCTTTTTCACTGATGCCTATTAATCTTTTACTGTTTCTCTTGGCATAGTCATGCAGCTGTTGAATTGCTGCTTCCTGGTTCCTTGTTATTTTTAAGAGATTTTTCTTTCATGATCATGAGCTTCCATGCTGTCTTCAAGGTCTTAGACTCTATCTTTTTTTATTGGTTTTGCCAACTTTCCATGGAATTTTTAATTTCCTGAATTTCCCTTTGAATCTGTTCCATGCATTCTAGTTGTGTTTTGTTTTGTTCATTCAAAGTTTCCATCATTTTCTTATGTTCTTCTATTTTTTTATCTTGATCTTTTTTAAATACACACAGCATTTGTTTCATAATGATTGTCATTTCATTTTTTAGCTGAGAGATTATTTCTGATTTGAGTTTCGCTATAGCTTCATGGAATTGTTTCTTTACTTCACTTGCTATCATTTCAGAAAGTTTGGTTGTGTGACTCCCAGTGTCTTCCATTTCAGTGTCTCTTGGGTTTGTTCTTGCTGGGCTAGGGGACTGGGACTGCCTCTTGCTCTTTTGTTTTGTCATTTTTTTCTGGGACCTGTGTGGCTGGCCAAGCAGCCTCCTGATGGATTGCATTGGAACACTGTGCTGGGTAGAGCTTCAATCTTCCAATATCCCTGTGGCTAACCAGGGCACACCCTCAGACTATGGTGCTGGATCCTTGTGCTCTGTGGTCTGTGAGACTGGCCATGTGTTCCCCTGATGTACTTTGTTGGGTTGCTCTGGGATGCTGGGCTGAGCAAAGTTTGTATCCTCCCTGTAGCTAGAAGGGGCATACCCCTGGAGCTTTTTGCCTAGGCCTAGAACCAGGCTGTATAGCACTCAGAACCTCTGCAACCCAGGTAGTTAGCAGAGATGCACCCCTGGGGTGTGATACTGGGGCCCTGTGCTTGACTGGGTGGAGTTCGGAATCTCTGGGACCCAGGTGGCTAGGCTGAATGCACCCCAGAGTGTGGCACCACCAGGACCTTGCATCTGGCTGCGAGGAGTTCAGAGCCTCTTGAGTGTGGGGTGAGCCCAGGCATGCCCCTGGTGTATGCTGCCAGGGCCTTGCTCCTGGCTGGGTGCAGTTTGCAACCCCTAGGACCTGCCACATGGCCACACCCCTGAACAATGTATCTTGCACCTTGTGTTCTAATGGGCAAAGCTCAAATTCTGTAAGGCCCTGCAGCTATGCTGGCTGCTCCCTGATGAGCGGCTCTGGGGCTCTGGCCTGGGCTAGGTTCAGTATCTCTGTGTCCTGTGAGGCTGGCTGGGCATTCACCTTATGGGTTGTGCTGGGACACTGGGCTGGGAAGAGCTCCATCCTCTGTGCAGCTAGTGAGGGCTCACTCCCAAAGTGTGCCACTGGACCTTCCAGCTTACTGGGTAGAGGTCAGAATCTCCGGGACCCAAGTGGCTAGGCAGAGCACACTCCCAAGTGTGGCACCACCAGGACCTTGCATCTGGCTGCGAGGAGCTCAGAGCCACTGGAGCTCAGGATAAGCCTGGGCTTGCCCCCAACATATGGAGCAGGGGCCTTGCTCCTCTATGTTTTACTTTTATTGCCCAGTATTCTCTAGCAAGTATTTGATATAAACTGGTCCTATCACACATGTACAACTGATACAAATATTAGTCCCAAATTTTCTCATAAAATGGGCCAACCTTAGCCAGATGATGTTGGACCTTTATCTGTGGAATTCATGTCTGCAACACTGTGGCAAAACAGGGCCCGCTCTAGGTGAGCTGTGATCTTAACAAGATAGACTCTGCTTCCTTTTTCATTCCTTTTCTTATCCCTCATAGTTTCACTCAATTCTTCCTTTTCATTATATCTGGTGTTTTCATAGGTTCTGCCACATTTCCCTAGTCATACTCTTTCCCAAATTTATTTGCCCTAGAGTATAAATCACTAACAATGCCCCACTCCTACAGTAGAATTTTAATATAATCTGGGATCAAAATAAGTTAAGAAGCAAGCCTAGGATCTGTAGAGGCTGAGATTGGCCTCTAAGGTAAGTTTTTGATGTCAAATCCCAAGTCTCTGACCTCTGTTCAGCCTTCATCCAACCTTTGATATCTACCACAGAATTCAACAAACCTTCTATGCCTCTACCTGGCCCAGATCCTGGTCGCCTATTGTTTTCTTTCCATTTGTTTTGTTTTGTTTTGTTTTGTTTTGTTTTAATAGAATGGCTTTGTTGAGATATAATTCGCCCATTTAGACTGGATAATCCAATGACTTTTACTGGCAATGCTTCTCATGTTCATGTATAGTGTGGTGAATTATTCAGTATATTTCCAAAATAGTTGAACTATTTTACAATCGTATCATCAGTTTGTGAAATCCTTCTGATTTCACTGTATCTGTTTTAGTTAATTGTGATATGAACTTAAATAGATTAAGAACCAGCTAGTGGATTAGTGGAGCACAGTTCTGAGTACATGTGGATGACTGACATGTAGGCCACAAACTGAGGAGGGTGACACCAACCATTAGTCTTGCAGGCTGGATGGACTAAAAAGAGAAAGAAGTATGAGGTCTTGCCTTTTTGCTTCTTCAGAGGAGCTCCAGTCTTCCCCATTGCCTTTGGATATTTGTCAGCCATTCCTTTAAGCTTTACTCTTCAGCCTTCTAATGCGAACTCTTCAGTTTCTCAACACAACTAGCACCAGGGTCTGCAGTAAGCTCCAGAAATTTCCAGCATGTAGACAGCCATTGCATTCTTCTACCCCTGCTTCCACAGGCAGTCATTTTAAGACTGCTTAGCAAATCTTTATATGCTAAGTAGATTGCATTGGAAATGCTCACTTTTATTTTTTTGAAGAATTTGTTTTAAAACATGATATTAATTCTTATGCAAATGTTTAGTAAATTTTGCCAGTGAAATCATCTGTGCTTAGGATTGCCATCGTGAATTTCTTCTTATTATTAATCCAAACTCCTTATGTCATCTAGGTCTGTTGATACTGTTTATTTCTTCTTGAGTCAGTTTTGATAGTATATGTTATGGTTTCAATCTAAAATGTCTCTTCAAAGTCTCGAGTATTAAGCAGCAGGGCTTTTGGATCATGGAGGCATTATATTCATCAGTGGATTAATATATTGATGAGATCATGGCTGGATGTGCTGTTAGGAAATGAGGCCCAGTTGGAAGTGGATCACTGGGAACACAGCCAGGAAGAATATAAGACACTTTCTGGCTTCTCCCTTCTCTCACTGCTTCCTGGATGCCATGACCTGAGCAGCATATTCTCTGCTGTGCCTTTCTACCCTGATGTTTCCCCCTCGGAGTCAACCAACTGTGAACGGAATACCCCACATCATATGAGCCAAATTAAACCTCTCCTTTAAGTTGTGTGTGTGTTGGGTATTTTGTCTTAGCGATGAGAAAAATAACCAGTGTGATATGTGTCCTTCTAAAGATTTATCTATTTCATTTAAAGCTGGAAATGTGTTGGCTTGCAGGTGTTCATATTATTTCCTTATCTAATTTCAGAAAGTCAGTAGTACTGTTTCTGTTTCAGTTATGATATTAGTAATTTTCGTGGATTTTTTTCTTAGTTAAACCAAATATTTGTCAACTTTGTTGATATTTCATTACTGATTCTTCCTCTTCTCTTTTTCTATTCATTAGTTTCCTTCATACTTTTTATCATATACTTTCCTCTGCTTGCCATTAGGTTTAGTTTCCTCTTCTTTTTTAGTATCTTTCAGTTGAGCATTTTGATTTTGTTTAATAGAATTACTTACAAACACAAATTGCTTTCTAAGAACTATTTTGCATCTCAGAAGTTTTGATATACCTTATATTTATTTTTATCCATTTCAGAATATTCTCTGATTTCCCTTTTGATTTCTTTCCTTTGGTGATTTGGTTTCCACATACTTGTGAATTTCCAACTTTTTGTTGATTTCTAATTTCATTCCTTTTTTTTTGCCAGAAAACATAATTTGTGTTATTTTATTTCTTTTGTATTGAGGCTTTTCTATGGCCTAATATTTTTTCTATCTTGAGAAATGACCCACATACACTTGTGATAAATAAGTACTCTTACATTATTTCAAAGGGTATTTTATAGATAGCTGTGAAATCCAGTTTATTTATAGTGTTTTCCGAGTTTCTGTTTTCTCAGTGACTTTTCTACATTTCTGTTCTGTATTGAAAAGTGGGGGATGTTACTATTTAATTGTCTGTTTCTCCCTTTATTCCTAAAAGTTTTTGCAGAGAGCTTCAGTAGGTTTGAATATCCCTACAGGAAGTTTAAATAAAGCCACCTCTTTTGTAAAGAACTTGGGAGCTCACTTCATCCTCCTTGTAACTCCTAACTACATTTCTCCATCAATTTTGAAGCAGATTCTTTTCTTTTAGGGCTTCAAATACTTCACTCCAAGCTCTCATTGACTTTAGGGTTTATGTTAAGAACTCTGCTGTGATTCTGATGGGTTTTCCTTTATAGGTGATTTGTTTCTTTTCTCTATCAGCTTTTAATATTCTGTTCTTATGATGACCTTCTGGAATTTTGACTATTATATGCTTTGGTGTGGTTTTGTTGTTGTTTGTTTGTTTGCTTGCTTTTTATTGCAGCTAGTTGGAGTTTTACATGCCTCACTTCTCTGTATGTCAAATTTTTTTTCCCTTCCATTAATCCTGTGACCAAGATTTTTATGTCATTTTTACTACCTCCTGCTTTTTTCATTGACTCCAATCAATCTTATGTTATTCTTCTTTGCATCACCTAGAAACTGCTTGGATTGATTTCTCATGGTCCCTTATTATTTTTGAGAAATCTTTCTTTGCATGACCACTAACTGCAACACTGTCTTCTATATCAGAAATTCTGTCCTCATCCTGATGCATGGAATTTTCAATCGCCTGGATATCGGCTTGCATCTGTCTTATGGATTCTGTTTCTTTCCTAGGTTGAGAATTTACGGTTTCCATTATTTTACTAAGATCCTCTGTTTTTTTATCTGTATCTGCTCTATAGTAACTAAGAGTGTATTTCACTATGGTCACCAACTCTGTAGTTTTCAGACAAATTACTTCTTATTTGATTTTTTTACCCTAATTCATCTGCTTTGTTACTTCTGTTACAACTGCAGAGAATATAGGTAGATGGTTTTTTGATTGTTCCTCATTGCTTCCTGGGTTTGCCTTTAGTGAACTGAAAGTCTGGGATTGTATCTTCTTAAAGTATCTTCTCATTTTCTATTTTTTTAGGTTAATTCCTGGATTGATGCTTATAGATTGCTTATAGTGAGTAGCTTTATTGTTAGTATTTAGAAGCCTTAAGCAGGGACTACGTCTTAGGAGTATCTTCCTGGTGTAGCCGGCTTTTGGGTTCTGAGTTTGTTTGCAACATCCTACCTTTCAATTTATTGGTGATTAGAATTTGCTGCCTACTTGTCCCAGCCCCTACTTCTTTGACATTGGCCTATAATATATTTTATGACCCTTAGGCAATCTCAGTCTTGGTACACTAGGAAGAACAACTAATTAAAGCAATTATATTGTCTTAGATAAATTGGTACAATCAGCAATAACAAGAGCATCAAACACAGTCTGGAAAATGACAAATTATTAATGTTCTGCTTCTAACCATATGAACTAGATTTGTGGTATAACAAAACCTAAAATGAACCAGAAAATTGTATTTAATAAATAAGCTCTCAATATGACAATTTTGCCCTCATGGAAAAAAAATTTTAAATGGGTTAGGGGGAAAAATAGAGAAACAGAAAAAGAGGAAGAGATTAGAAGCAAAGCTGTAGGATAAAGGAAGATCGTACAAACTTTGGGAAACTGGTGAAGAAGACAGAAGGGAAAGAGAGAAGGAAGAAAGAAAAACAAGAACAGAACAAAACAACAAAAACTAGAAGCATGTTCACACTCATATAAAAACAAGTACAAACAAGAAAAAAAAGAAAGCAAGAAAAAAAGAAAATAGGAAAAAATGTCCCTATCAAGGTGTGTCTTTGATGTCACTGGTAGACAACATAGGCAGACAGAGTCCAGATCCAAACTGATTAATCCCAGCAAGTGAGCTGTACCTTTATGGTGGGGCAATGAATAACCCCAGCAAGCCTGTACCTTTAGTTCCACTGAAGTACAGGCTGCTTGCTGGCTGTGCAGCTAGAATCAGATTTGTTCAGCCTGCAGAAATCAGTGTGCATTCTGCTGGTTTGAACTTGGCTCCCTGAAACCTTGAACTCAGCTCCCTGACCTCCTGACTTTAACTCAGCTGTCTGACCCTGTCACTGTGAACCATTTGATGGAGACTGCCTGTGGCTATTTTGAGTTACAAGCTCGGTTGGCCACTCTCTAAGATGGCCACCAGCCAATCACTCTTTCCTGAGGGACAGCTGAAGCCAAGTAATTCACCAGTCGCTGCAGTCCACTGCAACCACTGCTCCATTCCACCGGTGTGTTACTCCATGTGGGTCACTGGGGTCACCAGTGTCACTATGTGTCTGTAGGTTTAATCCACCCTTCCCACAAAGGGAGTCTGAGTTAAAGGAGAAAGTGCTGCCTGCCACTTCCTTCTTCTTCACGGAAGTCTCTCTCTTCAGAGCATCAAACACAGTCTGGAAAATGGCAAACTCTTAATGTGCCACTTCTCTCCATGGGCTTCAATTCTCACTTCAGATCCTTCCTGGTTCTCCAGGACCTACTTCCCTCCTTTTTCTCCACCTCACATTGCTATATTCCAATGTCTGGATAGCAAATCTCACAAAGACTCTTTCTCTGCTGCTCACCACTCTGCCATCTTCCCAAAAGTCCCTAGAGATGCTATGTTAAAGTCCTAGAAAAGAAGTAGCCCCACCCTAGAAGGTTGTCTAAAGAGAAGCTTTCCATTTCCCAAGATGAATTTAGCTCTCAAGGCTCTATCTCAGAGCATGACCTGTCAGCAGGAAAATATGGGCTATGATTTTCAAAAAAGATTTTTTGGTTATTTTTTGATTTTCAGACTGAGTTGTCCTGAGATTTTATTATTGCATTGCAGGAACTGAAAAAGAAAAGAATGAAGGAAAACAAAAGTAACCAAGAGGTAGAGGGACAAGTAAGTAAATAACTAAATAAAAATCCAGGACTTTTTTTTTCTGGAGAATGATAAATGTGGTCAACTGGCTAAACTGCTTCAAGCTCCTCTGTCCCAGGAAGGACAACTGCCTCTCTTTCAACCATGTGCCACAGACTATCCAAAGGAGTTTTGAGTTCCTGCTTGGTGCATAGCATTTTTCTTTTATCCAATTCTGAAGGAGTGTGATGTTTTCAGTGGCTGACGAAATGACCAGAGGCACTTGCTTTGTTCATAAATAAGCTATTAAGCTTTAAATTCATTGAAGTGATTTTTAGATATATATTTATTCATCCATAAATCAGCATATTTGCACATGGGATATACTGAAAATCCAAAGAATAATTTACTTAATATCCACTTAATAGGCAGCTCTCTTTGAGGGGCCTCTCACAATACTCAGGGTGATGTAAGAAGCAGCTTAGCTATTTAACTTATGAGTCAGCAGCTCAAGGAACAGGGCTTTAAATGGAGTTAATCTGGTCGGCATTACAAAGAAGATCACATTGAAAGCTAAGTCAAGCTGGACAGATAATTAAGCTTAAAAATGTAAAGGCAAACACAGAAAAAGTGATGAAGAGTTAAGATAAGGACAGGCAGTTAAGGACTCTGACGCCCAGGAAAGAAACTTGAAAGAAACTTCTCAGGCAAAATGCACCAAGGTAGCAGCCTCTCCCTACATCTGGGCTAAGGGCTGGTTTCAGGAAATTCAGAGACACTGAGTAACTGGTTTTTCTTTTGAACTCTACATTTAAAAAAATTCTGAATCTCAACTGGTTATTTTAGACCCATGAGGCCACTTTTGATGAATGATTTCTGAGCACTGGGCAGATTTCCATGCTCTACTCATCCATAAAAGATTCTGGACAAAGAGACTATGCTGCAAACCTTCTCTTGGGACCCCTTCCAACTACCCACCAGGAGCTTTCTCTCTTCTTATACTTCCACTAAACACTTCCCCTTTAACTACCTCCATGCTATCCTCAATTACAAAGACTTCATGAGCCAGCAGGCTCAGTTTCTATGATGTTAGATGTTTCAATAATATCACAGTAAACAAAAAATTGCATCTAGTTTAAATAGTAGTTACCCATTACCTAAATTGATGCCCCATAACCTAAATTGAAAATGATTGATCACTTAGAAGAGTCTTATAAGGTATTTCCACTAGTAAAAGTATCTATCATTTCTTGAACACATGTCTTTATTAATGTGATGGCACCTACTTCTTGCATCACTCCTAGAAATTAGCATCACTAAAAATCCTCTGGACTCCAGATAGAGCTCTTCTAAGAAATATGATACGATATGTTTTATTATTATGGATAGCTAAATTAATATGATATCTGTTTTATTATTATTATAGACAGTTAAGTTTGGTAGAAATTAATATGCAGTCAGAGAGGGATTGAGGCCTCAAAATGGAGACACAATAGCGAAGTCTCTGAGCCTCCCTAGATACAAATAGCAAATTGAGATTATTCTGTAATTAGCACCACTTGGCCCAACAAACACAGAGAGGCATCAGACACAGGTGGGTGACCAGAACATCTGAAACCATCACTTTCCAAGAATGCTTCTGTTCTTTCCATGTACCCTTGTTACAGAACTCCTTTCCCTATTGAATCAATACTGGCTAAGTGATAGTACAGACTTATAATCCTATAGTTGATTGTAATTTGTTCTACGTTGTACTCACCATGTGATTTTACTATTCACATGACCCCTGGCAAAGAGCCTCAGTGGCAATTCACTTTTGGAACTCTTGTCTCTCAGGAGCTTTCTTGCAGTAAATCTTTCCTACTCTTAACCTCTGAGGGCCTCTAAATTCATTCTGCGATATTCACGCTACACAAACTCAGTATATCTGCTACTTAACAGGTTGGAGGTTATTTTTTCCATAATATTCTAGCTGAATAACTTTCCATTATGTATATGCACCACATTTTCTTTACCCATTTATTTTGTGATGGACACCTGATTCTATATCATGGCTGTTGGAGGTAATGCTGTATTAAACATGAGAGTGTAAATGTCTCTTCAACAGGCTGATTTCATTCCTAGGATATACACCTAGTCATGTGATAGCTGAATCAACTTTATTTTTAGTTTGGTGGGCTTTGGTGCTGTTTTCAAAAGAGAACCCTACCATTTAAGAATCTCAGATCAGGCACTGTGGTGCACACCTATAACCCAGCAATCAGGAGGATCACCTTGAGTTCAAGGCCAACCTGGGCTACATTGTGAGTTCAAGGCCAGCCTGAAATACAGAGCAAGACCCTGTCTCAAAACAAAACAAAACAAAACAAAACAAATGAATCCTTACTAAATTAAAATTACTATACCTAAGTGATTATGATTGTGGCATTTCTATTGCAACATTGCAAGAGTGGCATTATCCCCGTTTTGTAGATTCAGACAGTAAAGCTTGGAGAAAATGAGTTGCTCACTCAAAGCAATTAGTCAGTGGCAGATCCCAGACTCTCCTGGTTTTCTGGCTCCAGGCCTTGACTTTGTTCACTGTTCCTCCACCAATCCCCAGGTGGGCTGCTCCCTTCACATTTTATTCCTAAAATATAACCTTTGGCTCCACGACCTAAGAATGCAAAGTTCCTTTTAAAAGACATAATTCTAATGGCTTTAAAAATTGTGAAACTGTCCTCACGAACAAATTTTGATACATGTTAAAACAAACTATCCCCAGAATAGTCTTAGTTTATACATTTCCCTCTCCACATGCTTCCATGTGTTAAAAGTCAAGGCAAAGAATATTAAATGTCCCTTGTGTGGACTCCTTCCCAAAACCCTACACAACTATCTTCAACACGACCCCTAAGAAATATCAAGAAATCTAGCTGGTACGTTAAAACCAGAGTTCTCGGGTGGCTGGGGATGGGAGAGAACATGGCAGTTACTTAGTAAGCAGTGTGTTCCACGTGGTCACATAATTATCATCTCTCATTCTATTGACAAGCATGAAGAAGACAATACTGTAAGCTACTAAAATGTAAAAGGAGAAATAGGTGCTAAAACTTACAGGAATGAAAACTAAAAAGAAAAATAGAAGACTTCAACTGGACCCTGATATGTAGCAATATCTCCATGGATTGGAATTACTACTATGGAAAAACCACTACGCCTTTATACCAGATTTGTATGGGGCTTAATTTTTATTTTGTTTTTTTAATATAGTGAGTTACTGTTGTAAATAATGGCATGAATCTGCCGACAACTCTAGAGTTAAGTATAAAATTCAAGCTTTCAGGACTTGGAAATAAAACAGATTAAGACACTTTTTAAGATTGCAGAAAACAACCATGGTAAGGTTCAAACCCAGGTCCACCAAAGAGTGATTTGCACTCAGGATCCCCACACCAGGATCTACCTGCATCGTGGTGGTAGCAGGGAAGGCAGGTGAGTGCAGCAGTAAGGAGTGGATTGGAACTTTCCTCTCCTTTGTCCACTGCAAGATTCAATTTTCTTGAAACTTTTATCTGATCTGTACTATACGGATAATAATACTTTAAAAAACACATAAATAAGGGTGTTTACATGTCAGGCAGAAAATAACAAAGTAGGTTACAGTTCTGTTTCATTTCCTGTCTTTAAAATTATGCATGGAAAATACAACCTAATTAGAATTTTACTTAACATATACCTTAATATGCTTTTGTGCTAATTACATTTTGCATTATGTTCTGAACACAAGTTGAGAAACTCACAAAGTTTGAAAATAAGCAAAACAACTTTTATAAGGAAGTCTAGAGCTAAAAAGGGGTATATAGAGGACAAAAGTGTTGAAATTATCTTTTTATTTGGGCTGTACTTGAACATGCTGAAGTTAAGCACCATATTTTAGTGATATTTGCGTTGAGAACACTTAACAGCAGAAATTTAAACTGATAAATATCTTACAGCTGCTTTAACTTGGCTATCCTAGGAAATGTTCTTGTTAAAGGTAGTTGCCATTTAACATAATTGGCTTCATCCTATTTGGGGATAACTTTAGCTACAGTCGAAAGCTTCAGTGACCAACAACAGTTTCCACCAGTACCTCTCCCAACAGAGCCAATTTTAAAACAAGCTCCATTGTCTAACCATTCTGCCAGGTGTTAACTGGGGTGTGGCTCAGGGAAGTGAACTCTCTTTTATGAAGGAAGATAAAGCATCCTTTCTTCTCTGTGGCAGTTTTGGAAGACCTCAGGCTTTTTTCATTAACAACTCAATGAAATTTTGGAGCAGTCTCTCTATGTTATTTTCCAGATCACAACCAAAAGAAGAGAACGTGAAATTTTTCCTATACTCTGGCCAGTCCCCGCCCCCAACTCTTCTACATTCACACTCCCTTCAATTCACAAACATACAAAAACCCCAATAAAAGAAGCAAAAGTGTATAGTAGCCCAAGGTAAGGAATAATGGTGCCTTCCTGTTTTAAAGTTCACACTTCAAGTAAAACAGTGGTCCTGTCTTCTGCTCTACAACAAGGTGGACAAGAAGAAGTGCAGTTACACTTGAATTACTCAACTCTTCTTCATGCAGCATTTTGATTAGTTTTCAACTGAACCTAGTATATCAGGAAGAAGAGTTTTTTTCACCTGAAATTACTCACTCAATCTAAATACCAGCACTGTGATAGACACTGGGTAGCCTACTTATACAAGAATGAATGAAATAGATGTAGTGCCTGTCCTCAAAGACCACCCAGCAGGGAAGACAGACATTGAGCACAAACTTGATAGAAGTATGATAGGAAAGGAAGTACTACTAATATACAATGCTAGGATCTTGAACTTTGCGAACAACAGTAAAAACATCTCACAAGAAGTAATGTTGCTGCAGCAAATTAAAGAATGAGTGAAACTTGACCAGACGAAGCTGTAGTCTCCAGGAAAAAGAAGCCACACTCATGCACATGGAATTAGGACAAAGTAAGACATAAAGTGTGCTACAGTCAGAAAAGTCATCTGAAAAGATAAGTGAAGTACCATGATATCAAAAAATAGGAAATAAAGACAAGAAGAGGCAGATGGACAGAAAGAACGCAGATGGTTCTTTACATTTGGCATCATGTTGAAGTAACAGAACAGCTGCAACGGGGCCTTTGAGGATAAGACCTGGAAGCCCAGAAAGGGTGGAGTATCTTAATTACTGATTTCATAGAGGCAGTTCATAATAATTTCAAGTTAAATCCATGGAGAGACCGAGTCCCCAAGGCTGAGTAAAAGGAAAAGTGTGTGAAGATAAGAAAGTCAAATAATTGAGAAGTTGGATTTATTCTCCTCATATGGATGCTGAATTCTCCCCAGAAGATGACAGCCACTGGGGTGGAGAAAAGCACTAAGGATCAAATGCTAAATATTGCACTGAATGGACAGATGTACTGAATTGATAACCACAAGTTAAACAGGCTACTGCAATGGAAAGTTTGTTATGAGCTGCCAATGAGAAAGGCTCTTTGTAGGAAAAAGAAGGATTACTGCTTTTCCCTACAAACACTGCCAAAAAGTGAGGAGGATGCATTCTCCCAAGCCCGCTTCCTCCAGGAGGTTTTGCAGGCTGTGCCGTATCTTCCAAGCCTCACTAGGAGGTGCTAGGGTTGTTTCCTGAAGAGGCTGAGGAGTTTCTTAACAGTGCAGTAGAGTTACAGATGATCCAGGAATGACTTGTGAGAAATAGGCAATTGACAAAGTCAGGATTTACAGAGAAATGGGTTCACCATAGGAAGAATGTCATGCAGGGGACATAATTGGCATTTTAGTCAAATCACTTCAGGACTATTTGAAGACTTTCTTGAGGGAAGTCAAGGTACCATAAGGGAGATCATTTAAGTGGCTAATTATTTGACCATAACAAGAAATCTCAAGGGTTTGACGCTGAATAGTAATAATAAGATTATTCAGATATATATAGGAGCTCATGATTGATTGGATGTGCGAAGTGAAACTGAAGAGGTAGTTAACAATGACTGTCAAGTTTCCATCCTGAGTAACATGACAGACAGCAGTGAAAGTGGAAGAAAATCAAATGCATGAGGAAATGCAGTCAGATTTGGACATTGTGTCAAAAACTAAAGACCTGAGTTGATTTCCAGTTGGCGTTTTCCTCCTTGCATGGTAATAGGGTAGCTGACTTTAATTGGGCACAGGGCCAGTTAAAATCAAGGTAACATTTCTCACTTCCCTTTATAGCTAGATGGAGCCAAATAACTAAGTTCTGGCTGATGATATGTGACACAAATTGTTTGCAACTTCCAGGAAGTATACATAAAAAGAGGGGTGTTTTCTTCATCCCTTTCTTCTTCCTTATACTACCTTAAATTTAATTTGGCCATGAAAATCATAAAAAGCAGAGCAAAAAGCCTGGGTCCTCTGCTTCTCAAACACTGGAAGTAAAGAAATTTCTACTTCTTGTGGTCACTGTTAAGGTATAACTTTCTGTAGTAGCCACACGGTTAATCCTAATAAATACACGATGTGTTAAGTTTAACGTCTGTGAAACGTTGGGGAGGGTTCTGTAGTCAGGTACTGATATGGAACTGGGCAAGATATCAGGGTTGGAGACTGGAACTATAAGTCATTCCCCAAAATCAAGTGCATGAGATTTTTCTCCCAACAACTTTCACCAGCCTGATCTTGAGATTAATAAATATTTGTTTGGAGAGACACTCATATCTAAATCATAAGGGAACTTAGGGATCAATATTATTGTGTTTCCAAAAGACTGCCTTTTGAAATGAAATGTTTACAAAGATTCTCACTGGCTAGTCTTTATAAGGCATTCGACCACATGAGAATTATATCTAAAACTAAGAGAGGAAAAATTTGTTGTGTCAAATACAGTAGACTGGATATAATGGAACTATTTAGGAAAATTTTTATTGACCTTATTTGTGCAGAATGTGAGTTTGAGAAATTGTATAGACAACATAATTCCTTCTAGACCCAAAAATGGATGCTAACATATTTGAGAAAATATGCATACAACCTCATTACACTGTCATCAATTCTATTGTACAAAATATTCTATAAATGTACTCAGAAGCTAGGATCTGTGCAAATGTTATTTGTAAATCTTGACACTCTCCCCATAGACCTCATTAGAAGCTCCAGCCTCCTCCCACATCATTTCAGGTTGTTTTCTTAAAAATAAGAGCCCTGCTTTCAAATAAAAATCACATATGATAAATTTCTTATAATGCTTCCAAGTTAAAAGAGCTAGAGAAAGTGCCCCAAATTGTAACATAGTCCCCTCAGAAAAAAAAATTAGACAAATAAACTAGCATCTATATGTTTGATTTCTGGGATTTTTATCATGAGTTTTTGAAACCAGACTATCTGGCCTCTTCTCCCATTAGCTTAGTTAGCAAGTGTTCTTCACTCAAGGATTATGAAGATGATTTTAACACTTAACTCAGAAAAAATAACTAAGAAGGGAATATACAAAAATAAAAATCATAACATGTATCACAACTAGTTAAGAACTTCCGCTTACCCCCTGGTGAGGAACACCTTGGCCCCTCTTCGCCTCTCCCGGCACAACTAGGAGGTGATTAGTGCACCGCCAACATCAATGACCAAACCCACATCTAGCCGGTGATTCCCTTGTGCCTCAAATCCATCAGGCGCCATGACCTCACCTCTGCAGCCTCCTGATACAGGGCGTCTCATGAAGGCGCATCAGAAACCCAGAGCAAACAGGCACTAATAAAAATAACTGAATGATCTTTGAGGTTTGAAGCTCATGCCCAGGGTAAGTGCCTAGGGAAGACAGGGAAGCATCTAGTGACAAACTAGGTCAGAAACCACAAAACTCAGTCTTAATCTTGATCTGATACTTCTGCTTCTCCCTACTCATAGCCAGAATTAGACGGAGCTAGTATTGGTGGTCTCAGAGGTCTTGTCCAGCTTTAAAGGTGCAAGTGTTAACAACAGTGGCAACTGACTGTGACATTAGCAATCCGACCGAAGCCTCCTACATGTCATGCGTTCATCTATCATCTGTACTTTTTTATCTTGGCCTCCAGGGACTGTTTAATTCAGATATTTAGCTCTGTGGAAAACCTCTGTTAGTACTACTCTCTTCTATTGATGCTGAATTTTTCAGACCAATGTTTACATTGTTTTCTTTGATGTTTGGAATCGTTGTAATACATTTGTAAGTGGGAAAAGGAAGGTACTGCTAAAAGCAAAATTTTCCATTAAGGAATTTTCCTTTTTGCAATGAAACTTGCTGTTGGGCAGAGTATAGTATAGGAAAGTAATTAGATGCATACAAAATCGTGTGAGTTGTTAGAGATTATTTGGTTGTTTGGGGTCGCCTAGGATACCTAGTTGTTTTCCACCAACCCACACATCCTCTATGTTCCTAATAAAGCTTTTGGAGTCTGCTGGGCTTTTTAAGTTTCTCTCCACTCTCTTCCTATGACTTCACCATATCATTAAAAATCTGAAGTTCTTTAGCATAATTTAATAGTATTAGAAAGATTTGTAACCGTATCCAAGGATATGAATTTGTTTGTTGTAACAACCGCCTGAGCAGTCCAAAAGGCCCTTCAAAGAAAAAAACATACCATGTCAAATTTTCAGTAGTTTTATTGAAAAATGCCTCTTTTGTTTCAGAAATAAATAATATAAGGCAGTGAAATTCACAATCTGCAGTTAAAATATAAAAGCAGCAATTCTATGTTCATAGTCTTGCAAACATTTTCCAACTGCTTTTGATAACTAAGAAACATTATATTCTGGGGGGCAAGGGGAGTTCATACTAAATATACAACACAAACATGCAATTCCATCTCTGCAGAATAATCTGCAATTTGGCGTAAATGTTAGTGTGTCTAGAACAAGGCGATTTAAGGAGATATGGAATTGTATCCAGTTGATACAATAACCTCAGCTACATGGCTTTAGGTCTGTGGTTTTCCAGGGAGATGCATGAGCAGGGTCTAGGCTCTAAAGTGTAACAGAAGAGAGAAGGGGACGATCAGAGGTTGTCGCTGCTGCTGCTTCTCTCCTGTGTGGTTTTGGGAGGGAATTAACTTGAATTGTGGAGTTGCAGATAAATACTGGGAAAGGTAATCTGCTCTCTGGAAATGCACAATGGTGCTGGGTTCCAGTACCTACTACTGTTTAACCTAAGCGCTTCGCTGAAGCTACCCCTCAGGGCACCTTCTCTCTGAGCAGCTTTAGTGAGCAGAGCATTTGGCAAGCGTGTGGAGGCTGAGGCAGAGATGTCTGCGGGCTGTGCGCTGCGAGCTGGGGTCCTGCAGGTATTACGCTCTCTGCAGTCAGAAAGGTACCCGTGGGTGAAGCAACGTCAGAGAAACATCACAGAAAAGTGGCACATTGGTCTCTCTATCCCGAACGCGACCCCCGACCTCCCTGTCGCGCTCAGGCCCACCCGGGACCCAGACGCGGCTCCACGGGCTCATCGGCGCCATAGTCGTCCTCGTAGTCTGCAGTCCGTTCGGGCTCCACCGGTGGGACGAAGGGCTGGCGCTCGGGTAGGTAGCCCTCCGGCACGAATGGCTCTGCGCGACCAACAGCAGGGTTACGGGCAGATCGGCATGATGGGGACGGGGCCCAGTCCCAGCCCCTCACCCTGGGGAGGGCACCCGGCTCAACCCAAGACCACAGACAGATGACAGGGCTCTGGTCATGTCCCTTCGCAGAGAGAATGCTGTGATCAATAATGAAATGGCACTTTTTAAAGAAACCTTCAAAGATCCAGCAGTAAATACAATCATTGCACAAATACCTGGGAAGGGTCAGAGACTGGGCCAAAGACCTCAAAGGCAGAGCACCAAGGCAGGGTGTTCACACAGCCCCTCCAGTCAAAGATCAGTTTGGAGGAGGAGGAGGACTAAGAGGAAGAAGAGGAGGAGGACAAAGAGGAGGAGGAGGAGGAGGGAGTTTTATTGGCTCCTGGGAACTGAAGTCTGGAGGTGGGAAACAACTGTCACCAGGTAACATACAGTACATGACATTTCCTGTGGTCTCCCTCACAGACTGAGTCACAGCTAGAGGGTGAAGGACACCAGGGACTACAGCACAAAAGGGGGGAAGGGGTGGTTTTAAACTGTTGTTTGAAAATTGCAGTTACAAAACCCAAATGAGAGTACATAGAGGAAAAAAAACAAAAAACAAAAAACAACCGAACACTGAAAGTCGGGAGCCCTGAATCAGCCACATCGCATCGCTCACAAGCAAGGCAGGAGGAGGTGGCACTGGGTGTTATTCTCGGCACAGAGCTCACAGCCAGCAGCTTTGATGCAGAAGCTTCTTAGAACTGTTAAGTAATTTTAGTGGACAGGATCACATACAGACCATCTACAAGCCACGTTAGTTTATTATTTCCATGAGACACCTCACTTTGACCAGGTTAATTGCTTTTCTTAAGATGGCATCCTCTCCTCTGCTGGTTAGTAGTTTGATTGTGCACCTCTTTCACAAGGGAAGCTCATCATGGCTTTGTGTTTGAATTTTAAAAATTGTTTTCTGCATTATTACTGAAATGCATCAGACTGACACCACTGTTTTTGTCTCATTCAAGTTAGTATAAAGAGTCTCCACCCTCCTTTATGATGTCGACCTGGCTCGTTAACCATATCTGTGGTGAGATTTCCAGACAGACTCATTTTCTAATAAGCACGTGCGCAAAACATCTCAGAAACAGGATTTTCATGTATTCAAACTGTAAGCAGCACTGGCGACTTAGAAAATTTGTTAGCCGGAACCTGAAACAGGTCAAAGATGATAGTTTTTAAAAGTTGAATTACTATGCAAAAAATATATACACATCCATCTACGTATGTAATGGTTAAAGTATATACATATATATCCATATATTTTCGCTTAGTCATACATGCCATAAGGCAGTGGTGATTAAAATTTATTTTGTAAAGAATTGAATTGTAATTTTGCAAATGAGTGGTATATGAACTATACAGTGAAATTCATTATGACTTTTGGTCATAGGTATACACATAAATATATAGATATATAGATATTTAGATATTCAACTACTCATGCACTACTTGCTAGGAGCAAACCATATCAAACAGCAGTATCATTTTTTAAATTGGCAAGATGCTTCAGGGTGCACTAATGAGAAAGTCATGATTGACCATAGCATCACTGTCTGACAGCCCCACACACATCTCTCTGGGCCTCATATCCCCCAAAGTCAGGCAGAAGAGATCTCTGTCCTCTATAAATGCCAAATAATAGAATTTCATTAACAATCCTTTAGAAAGAATTAAGCCTCAGATTTCATAAGTATGAATGCCATTGACAATGAATCTTTCACTTGCCCACACTATGTTATTAATCTATTCTGTTATTAATCTATTCTGCACATTCTATAACTGTATTTGACAAATCCCTGTTCCTTTCAGAGAAAAAAAAAACTTAACTGGTAACATTCCTTGAACTCCCAGGAAAAATAAGCAGAGATTTATGATGTGATTTGATAAATGTAGAAATACAGGAAGAGAAAATACTGTAATTATTTAAGTGCTAACAATGAAATAGTGTTTTGTGCTTTAGAAGATAAATAGCACTGTTAATATTTAAACAAAATATAAAACTGAAAGAGTTTATATCTTCCAGAAATCCTTAAATCAATCTTCCTACATTTCCATAATGGTTCTTTAGTTGGCTTTGGGTTCCTATGATGGCGACAACATACCTGGATAGCCTTGTCCGTTGTATGGTATGCTGGCACACTGAGACGAATCACAGTATCCAGGAGGACCTGGAGGTCCTCGGATACCTGAGTTTCCAGGTCGACCAGGTGGCCCAGGAGGACCTCTTGAACCTGTGGACCCTGGTGGACCTGTTCTAGATTCTCCTTGAGGACCTGGTGTGGAGTTAAAACAATTTTTTCCTGGTTAAATACACTTCATGAGACTGTCAACGACATTTTCAATGGCACTGTGCCATAGCAAGACTAGACTACTCACAACCATATGGCAAGAACTTGTGTCCTTACAAAATTCCCACTGTAAGTGAAAGTATGGTGGAACTTTCGTGCCAGTGACTCAAGACTCAATGTCAGAAATCTACTTTAACACTCTTGCTAAGGGGATATGGACTGAGCAGGAAGTCAGATAAACATATCAGGGATTTCTGGGATTTGTTCCTGTGTCACAGAAATGGGAGGATCTGAAAAATTCAGCTCCTGTGGGACCACCATGAAGATGTGGGTGTATGTCGCCCATCTCCAGACTACATGAAGCGAGCATTGTTATTTCTGCATCAAGTGATGGTTAGTTATGATTAATATAAATGTAAAGATTTAACCATTGGACTGACCTTGGTTGCAAGGGGTCTCACAGGTCTTACAATAAAGAAAAAATTTGCTTTCAACCTAACGAAGTGCATAAAAGAGTGGACAATTGTTATTTCTTTGCAATAAAAGGAGCCATAAAGGAAATTTTGCAATGTGTCAAGATTTTTAATATATTTTTTCAGCCTACTAGCCCCATACTGAAATCTACTAGAAGAAACAAGGAATGTCTCTATCCTTAAAGGATTCTGAAGCCAAACAAAACATGTAGAAATTCCCTTAAAACAAAAATAGCAACCCTTTTTCACTAATGCTCACCTATTGAAGTTATAGTAAATGTCGAACAGAATACATTCATTTTTTGAACAAAGGGAACATAAAAATGATCTACTAAAAACATATCATGATGGCATGAATGCCCCAAACTAGTGAGATGAAGTGTGGCTCTCTTGGGGACTGGTGCTCTCTTACTACTTTACCTGGCAAACCTACCTGGGGGACCAGGCAGCCCTCGAGGTCCTGGAGAGCCAGTGCCCCTTTCACCCTTCTCTCCTGGCAAGCCTAAGGAAAGGCAAGAAGAGAAAGCACAGGGCAAGATTATCTGCAAACATGCAGCTTGTGTCTGAAATGACAATGCTCAATACGAGTTATTCATTTGCTTAGTGAAAGCAGAAACTAATTTTTCACAGAAGTTCACTCTTAAAGCCAAGTTCTCTCTAGACATTTGTGTAATTCCAGATTCATGGCCAAGAAACAGCTCTGGCTACAAGACAGGGGGAAACTTATTTGAAGGAAACAAATGTCTAATATATTTTAAATAGTAATTAAAAACAGAAATCTTAAATAAATAGTTACAGCATATGGAAAACAATCTTAAAGGGATCTTGTCTTTAGTAGCTCTGTTGGTATGGCATCCAAACCATCAAAATTATAGAAATATCTAACTCCTGTCTTAAATATTAACTACTCTCTTGACTAAGGTGGCTTCCAGAGTCACAAACCATCTGTTTTTCTCTTTTGCTTCAATTGCACTTATCTCATGAAATTAAAGTCAAACAAACATACAAGACCCCTGCCAATCCCCGAGTAAAGGAACAGAAAGATTCTGGGTCTGAACCTATAGGGATATTTATGTGAATTCCATTTCTGTTCAACTCTTGCTATAATCACAACAAGATTTTAGTGCCTGCTTTAGTTTGCCAAGATTCAGTCTTTCCCTCTAACAGCAAGAAAAAAATCAGAAAATTGCAGCATCTTTACTGAGATCTGAGAAAATCACCCTGGTTTCCAAGATCCAGGCCTCTCTCGCTTAGAGGAGTCAGATGGATGGACAGGTGGTTCTCTGGGGACTGTCCAAACAAGACGAGGGCAAGTGTTACCAGAAACAGGCCCTACACTTGCAGGCTTCTGCTTTCATCTCTGTGTGGCAACCACAAAAGCCTACCTCGTTCCCCTTGGGGCCCCTGCATCCCTGGTGTGCCGGGAAAGCCCGGTCGCCCCCCAGGTCCTGGTTCTCCTCTGGCTCCCACGCTGCCAGGTGGTCCTGGAGGACCTGGTGGGCCTGGCTGGTTGCGGTTGGAGTGGTAATCATTCGGAATCTGATTCAGCATCTGATTGAATCTGTTCATCTGACCTGCAAATAGGAATGAGGCTTGTAAGTAAAAAGCTCTATAAGCAGGGCTGGGCCTGGAGAGTGAAGTCACTTTCCACTAGTGTTTAGTGAAACCCATCTCCATGCCTGTACCCTGCAGGCAACATTCTGTGATTAGCATCCCCAAAGTAAAAGAAGACACTCCGGCCTTGAAGGACTGGTTTGGCACAGTGGCTTAAGCGCTCGCCCTGGCAGGTGTGAGGTTGTGAGTTCAATCCCCAAGGCTGACCATCAACTATAAGCCTCACAAAGAATATCAAAGAGTTGCTGAAATTTAAGGTGGCTCCAAGATCATCTTAAGAGACACCAAATAAAGTGGCTCAGAATCAACCTTTTTTAAATTAAGAAACTTTTATTTTTATCTGTACCTAATGCAATAATAATCAGGTTTTGGTACAAACTGGAATCACCTGTGGGTATGTTGGAACATACACATCTCGAGGCCCCATCTCCAAAGACAATGACCCATCAGCTTCAGACCTACACACTCATTCCTAACAAACAACAGATGGGATTTTAAGGCAAGTGTTCCTATGGAGCTCCTCAGAGAAGCACTGATTAAAACTTCTTCAGGGAGTGACCCTGAATATAAGGCTCGTACTCAGTCTGCAGGCACTGGGCATTATTTTTAATAGACCTCATGAAGTAAGAAGAATCTGTGAAAAATAGGGACAAAAGGTGCCTGCCAAAGTTGCCTTTCTAGGACCAAATTCATTACGGTGATCCTGCTTCGTTTACATCATAAAACAACATAAAGGTCATAATGTGAAGGATCCAGTATCTTAGTACTTATAAAGTTTGCTGCTTCCAGCAATACCCTGATGGAACTCATTAAAAATCCTAATAAGGAAGCTCCCTTTTAAACTCCCTTTTAAAGGATGATTTTGTATCAGATTGAATGTGGAAATAACAGGCCATTATATTGCCTTGTGTTATTTTTTTTTACCTCAATGACAATCTTTAAGCTATCATTAGCTTTGTAGAATCTGATTTTAAAAAAAACCAATACCATATAAAAACAAGCGCTCACTAACAATAAAATAGAAACATAAATCTTAGCAACTTTATGACTCAAACTGTGCATTTCCTTACAATTAACTTAAAAATCATTTGTGTAGTAAAAAGAAAGGAAACTTTACCATTTATCAATTGCTCACAAACTTGTCTCGCAACTGCTCGCATCATATTCTGAGACGCAATGTCACCCTGGTTAATTAAACCAAGAGAATTGCCAGCATGTTACTGGTATAGCTTCAGACTTCAATATTTAACACAAAAAAATAAATATAAGTCAAATTTTATGACATACATACCCTATCACCTTTTTCTCCTTTTAATCCAGATGGGCCCTGAAATACAGGAAATGTATGTATCACAAACTGACAAACATGATCTAAAACAGTCCTGTTGTCTAGTGAGCTAACAGAATGACATGTCACATTTATATCCATATTACTCACACTTTGCCTTTCTCCTAAATGGAATCTAAACTCCTCAGTTCTCAGAGAAACACATGCCCTCCAAAATACTGCTCAGATGGGAATTTTATGGCTGCGGCTGGAAAAGTGATGCGCCATGCATACATCTTGTAATGCCATGCACGCTGCAGGGCTGCAGCCAAGATACAAATGAAGATTAAACTTGTATCATCATACTTCACAATGTCGGGCTGTTTAGCTCACCTGGTTATCACAGAACACCCAGGAAGCTAGTCTTCAGTCAGCTCCACTAAGAGCCAGTGGACTTTTGTCAGCCCCCTTGCTAAATACGTATTTCTAACTTCTTCCAGGGAGTTTTTGTGCACCAGGTGGAAAGGAAACTGGGAGTCCCCCTTATTATATAATCCAAACGACCTCACATCCAAACACAACCACTGAGTTTTTGTCTCTGCTCAGTCACAGGAATCTCCCTGGCCATGAGAGATCTTGGGGAAAGGTTTTCTGAAGCACAGGAAGCTTCTGTCTTTCAGGCAGCCAGCAGAAGGAGCATCCAAACCCCTGACAAATCTGATACTCAGATAGTATCTCAAGCTAAACTACCTCTTACCATCTCCATGGAAACCACTGTGATCAAAACCCAGACTCTTACCTTAACCAATCCAGTGTCCTGCTTCCCATTCGCCCCTCCGTACAGAAACCAGAATGTATTTTTTAGGGTGAAAACTAGATCATGTCACTCCTCTGGCTCAATGAGTTTCCCACCCCACTTAGAATAAAGTAAAAAAAGCCTGTCATGGGTCAGATTGTCCACTTGGTCACCCATGACCTTGTCCTTTGTCTTTCTCCCTGAGTCCCCATACTTTCAGGTGGCCAGGCTTCCTGGATGGTTCCTTCATCCTCCAAGCTTACTTCTTGCACAGGGCATTTAGTCATGCTGTTCCCTCTGCCTGAACGCTCTCTCCATAGATCTAACATTTCCCTCCCTCCCTTATTCCAGTGATGCTCCTTGGAGAGGTCCTGCACCTACGCCCGCGCTGTCTGGAGCAGCTGCTATTTCACAACACTCAGCAGTCCTGTGCTGCATTTCTTGTGTCTTCCAGCCACCTGTCACCTCTCACCCTGGATGCTCTGTTATTCATTGACATTGCGCTCGCCCTCGCTGCCCTCCACAACCTCTGTGAAGGCAAGGACTTGTCCTGTTTACTGCTCCATTCCCAATTACGGTTATCACAAGAAAAACCTGAGTTTACTATTTCATTGCCAAAAGCATTAGCTGTTTATGGAAACACTAATATTATTTAATTTGGAGGCTTTTTGCAAATTGCAGGGATTTTTTTTTACATTAGCTATATTTTGACATTTTTCTAATATGTTTAATTTATGGATACTCTGAAATTGTCCTTTTGTGTGTGATTTGTAGAAGTTACTTTTATTGTCAGTGTTTAGAGATCATATTTGAAATAAAAGCTGCAGACGCTAGTTTCAGGCATCTAGCAGCATCAACTATATTTATAAGAGTCCTAGGTAAAATTAATATGTACAAATAAGGTGAAGTGTGTAAAGGATATAAAGTCCAACAATCACTATAAATACTAGTGGACATTTTAGAAACTTTAAATTCAGTTTTGGAGACACTCTTTTGAATATTTAATAGATACAATACTATCTCAATTTTAAACCAAAATACCTGAGTAAAAGAAATTTAAATTGGTTGTAAATTGTGGAAGGACTATTTCTAAAAAGTTAAATGACCAACTAAAGTTAATAAATCCTTTTTCTAAAAGTGCCAGGAATCAAACCAAGGGACGCACTAGGCAAGCAGGCTACCTCTGAGCTACAATGCAGCCCAGTACATTTTTTGATTCTGGGATTAATGTCAACTTAGGAGAAAACATAACAGATGCTTGCAAACAAAGGATGAAGGCAAAACACACTATCATCATGAGCTTTTTTGTCTTAAACAGCATGCTACTTCTAAATAATGACATAGTGTTGATCCAGCTCTGAAGCACTGTTTATACAGTGCAGAAATATGTATCTTAGCTCATAATCCCATTCTAGTTTTCAAAGATACTCAATGACCATGATTTTCATCCCAGAATATTATAGTAACCCAGAAAGAAAAAACTTTATAACTGGTACCAACCCAAATCTATGGCTTTAGGATAGGCTCAGTAAATGCTTCAAACATATCCATAGCAGACAAACCTATCCATGTCTCAGCCCTGCAGTTCTCTTGACTTCTGAGTGCAGGGAAAGTAAAACAGGTAAACAAGTCATCCACTTACTGGTCGACCATGGTCTCCGGGTTTTCCTGGCTTCCCACTGGGTCCTGTGACGCCCGGAGAGCCAGGACTTCCCTAAAACACAGGTCAACAAACAAAATGTTATAACCAAGAGAAAATCCCGCCATAGTAAACTAAGTGACCATAGCTAGGTTTAAAAGTTTTTGAAGCAAACAACATTTGATTACACATTAAGGGAAAAGTAAAACCAAATTTTAAGGTAACTCAAGGGGAGGGGGGAATCTTGAAAATTCCAGTTCAATTTTTATGAACTGTGCAGTCCCAAAATACATCTTGAGACCAGGTGAAAAATACCTGTATATTTATTATCAGTTTCACAATTTACGGACTCTGATCCCAGTACATTGGTCACGAAGTGAATCTGCAGAAAGCAATTCTTATTTTGTAGATTGTTTCTACTTCAAAGTCAGAATACTCTCCTAAAGTCA
>RJWM01014934.1:0-22090 GCA_004363535.1 Dasyprocta punctata
AGTAGAACTAGCACAGAACTTAAAAGAAAATACTAGGAAAACAATAGCTACTATAGTATATCTTGCTATTTTCAGAATAGTTGACCATTCCATCAGGTACAGTAAAATCAAACCAAAAAGAAACCACAATTAAAACCAATACAAACAGAATATGAAATAAAGCAAAAAATATTAAGCAGAATAAAGCAAAACAATGAGAACAATAATGGGCCTCAAAGACAAGAGAGAAGAGAATCCCCCATATTTGCTACATTGCATATTGTTATCTCCTCAAGAGATGCTCAGACTGCCGACGCCAGGCCTGCAAAATCAACTGAACAATACAAGCATTTAGTTGCTTTATGTACCATAGTTGCCATCAATTTAGCCAGTCCTCTGAACCAGCAGTTTGCTTACGGTGGTGGGGGGGAAGGGAGGGGAATGTCCTTGATTCTTAACCCGCACGTCAATAGGCCTACAGGAGGCACATCTCTTTCTCTTCCGGGAGTCCACGCTGATTGCTCACGCTCAGCAGGAAGGCAGGCTAGTTGTCTTCTGGTTGAAGCCTCCCTGACCCAACATGGCGAGATCTCGAGAGGCACATCTCTTTCTCTTCCTGGAGTCTGCGCCGGTTGTGCACACTCACCAGGAAGGCAGGCTAGTTCCTGTTTCATCTTAATAAATATCTATCATTTTGCACTAAAATGGATCCTCACCCACACTTCTTCCTCCTTCTTAGTTCACTTTTTTGTTACATTTTAAAAAGTTCTTGTTTTATTAACCAAAGCCTATTTATCTTCCCAATGCATCTTACTCAGAATCACCTTTAAACAAATCTACTTGTGTTTAAATATGCTTAAAACAAATCTTCATGATTTACAGTGTCTTAGTGGATAAACTATAAACCTAACATGCTGCTGGTTTTTCATTTCAGTCTTTGTTCAACCACCCAGAACAGTAACTTCCAGCTATTCCAAATTCACCATGAGATTTAAATATGGTAATCACTTTCTGATGATTGGGTTTTTATTATAGAAGTTATTTTAGACACATTTTAAGTGTGTATTGCTGTTACTGAAAGACACTATCAAAGGCTAACCAAACTTTAAAAGGGTGGTGTAAATTCTACAGAAGACCATTAAAGATCACCTTTCATTATGATTATGCATGAAGTCTCACTACTTAATAAGTCCAATACTCTTGATGTTTAAAGAGCCGTAAGACTGTTTTTTTTTGTTTTTTTTTGTTTTTTTTTGTTTTTTTTTTTGCGGCACCGGGAATTGAACTCACAACCTTGCACCTGCCAGGGGAGGCGCTTAAGCCGCTGAGCCAAACTCCTGGCCCTCGTAAGACTGTTTGAAAGACACCTTTGAATTTCTTGAAAATAGTTATTGACTGTGAAATAATTAGTCTCCAGAAGATTGAAAGAAGTGATCAATGTATAAGAGAAAATGGTTTGAAATACAGAGTGAGCAATCAGGCATGGTAGCATCTACCTGTAATCCCATTGCTCTGGTAGGCTGAGGAAGGAGAATTGCAAGTTCAAATTGCGTGTGAACAATTGAGCAACTTAAGGAGGCCTGGACTCAAAATAACAAGGCTGTAGATATGGTGCAGTGTGAAGGCCCTAAATTTAACTCCCAGTGCAAAGAAACAAACACACACACATACACGTAAAAGAGACAGAAAGAGAGAGAAAGAGAGAGGGAGAGAGAGAGACAGAGAGAGACAGAGAGAGAGCAAATGCAAATAATAGAGTATTTGTGTTTCTTTGGATTTGATTCTGAACCTAAGAAATGACAGTTTGTTTAATTGCAATTTGCCTATTTTCTAATCACCATTAATGTTTGTTTGTATGATTTTCAATGAATTTTTATATACAACCATACAGTGCACAGCACCCTGTTTCTCTGAAAATAAGACTAACTCGAAGATAATCAGCCTTGAAAAGTAAGATAAAAACACCAGTCTCGACCAGCCTATCTTTGTCTTACCTGTCTTACAGCATAGTCACTGAGCAAGAGAATAGCGATGGCAGGTCAAGCAAGGATAGGCTGACAAGGGCTGGTTTTATTCTATTTTATTTTATTTTATTTTATTTTATTTTATTTTATAGAGAATAAAACAAAACAAAGCAAATCGGAACAAAGCAGATCAGAACACAACAATGGAAGCTACACAGGACTTCAAAACAAGACTCCAGGAAATCAACAGTGGCTACCATAATGACTCTTGTTTTCTTCTAAATAGTTGTCCATAATTTCAGACACAATAAATCCAAACAAATCAAAATAGTATAAAATTAATCAAAACAAAAGAGTGAAAGCATTGTGGGCCTTTGAAACCAAACAATGGCAAAGGACTGGCATTTTGTACGTACAGTTTTCAACTCTGATTATTTTCTGGTTAGGTCTTAGTTTTAGTTAAACCCAGTCATAGTTTGGTCAAGAGGGGACTGCATGTGTAATGATGGTCCCTTGTGTTTATGACACAGTCTAAATTTTAGTACACTGGACTACTGCCTAAGTTTGTGCAAATATACTATTTGATTCTCACCCCAAAATTTAATAGTCTAAGAATTCATTTCTCTGAATGGATCTCTGTCATTAAGAGATGCATGACTGTGTACATGACATAAAACAACTTTAATTTTGTAGAAAGGTTGGTTTCAGATAAACAAATTTTTCCTGGCTTATCTATAATTGAATTTGTATAGCCAGGAAATGAAGTCTTTCATTTAGTAAGAATCTTTGACAGAAATGATTCATAGTCAAAATAATGGAAAAAAATAAAAGTTACCTAATGAGATAAATTATATAAATAGTTCTTAACAATCCTAGTATTTATGATTATATGTCCTTCTGTACTACTGTGACCCTGATGTCTACCTTTGTGACTTACACCAGTCAATGGAACATTGGTCAATATGGCATAAATGACAGTTTTAAAAATGCTTATCTGTTTTTTTTTTCTCTTAAAAAACAGTTGCCCTGTAAAGAATGTGATCTATGGGGCTTAACCTATGAATTTGCTTAAGAAATTATACCACCTTTTCAAACAAATCACAAAATATATTAAAATCCAAATCATTCTGTGGATTCAAAATTATATTTTAAAGAAATGACCTATTTTTGTTTTTATTCCTTCCTTAACTCCTTGGATCTTATCATTTCATTCTATACCCAAATCTGCATAGTTTGTGGCTGAAATACCAAAGGTTTAGGTTGTGAGACACTAAAAAGCAATAATCAAGTAATATTGGATGCTTGATGTTGGTAATATTTTGAATACAAAACTAGGAGAAGAAATCCATTATTATTTGCATTTTAACTTGGAATGCTAGTACAACTCATAAGAAATATAAAACTGTCTCTAAAATATTTCAATTGAAAGCCTTCTATGATCATATCATTAAATTTTTATGTGACGTAATTAGGTACATAAGTAACTTTTAAAAAGAATAAAACACTATGGTTCAAGAAATACAAGTTTAATCACATTTACTTATTTGGACTTTAGGAAAACATTATTTCAATCTAAAATAAAGATATTCCATTGAACGTTAAATTATTGACATTATGCAAATTACATATAGGCTATTATAATATTGTTTCACACAGGTGTACTATATTTTAAAGCAATGTATTCAAATTCATATTTGATGAGCATGGAAAAGTGTTTTGTAAGCTTGCCATGCTTTAAAATTTATCACTAAAAATCTGTCTTTAAAGCATTGCTCAGTTGCAAATTAATTATAATGAAACACCATTATGAAGTTATTGTCAGTATACTTTACATGCTTCACAATTTTCCAAAAATAGTAACATTTTTAAGAATTATCATCAGATGCACATTCAGATTGCCAAAAACTGAATAAAATAAATCACAGAATCAATTATATTTGTTTAGAATTGAATTTGAATTAGGTATCAAGGGAATCAACTAATTTTATAGTATAGATGGAGATTTTCACAGTAATGTTTTTGATAATAGTGACATTTATTGAAAACTGAATCAATATATAAGTACCATGATACAGAAAGAGGAGTCAGATTTTTGTTAGTATTTTTTAAGTTCAATTTTCCTCGTGTTTGTGAATTATTTGGGTCCTTCGCCATTAATAATGTTTGCCAGTGTTATCCATTTGGAGACTGATAATTGAAAGGAAGTTAATCTCATCTTGTCTCATGAAAATATCTGAAATTTCACAGAATGAGAAATGTGTATTTTGTGTTTTCTCATTTGTTACCAATGGACAATAATGTACTAAATTTTCATTATGAACAAAATTGTTCCCTAATAATTCAGTTAGTCTATTATGTGGCCACAGTTATATTAAACTGAATAATTTAAATGATCTTACGAGAATCATCTACATACTAAAAGACTTTTATAAAATTTTCATTTGCTTGCTCTTCAGCTATCTACACTTAAAATCTAGCTTCAGGATGAAACAATAATAAATATACCCCATTTCAAAGTCATTTTGTGGTCAGTGTCTGTCTTCATTCTAACATACTAATGATTTACATTAATGTTGAAAATTATTTTTCTATGAAAAACTCCCAGTATGTAATGATTTCTCCAAGTACATGAAACTTGCGATATCGTCACTTGAAATGTAACAGCATTTATTTGTTCAGTGAGAACAATCAGGGTGTGCTATTCTTTGTCTCGGAGGTGGAGACGTTGTGATGGGGGTGGGCATGTGCTAGGATTTCTTTTTTAATTGCGTGAGGCTTTGTGGTAAGTGCCTGCTAGGCGGGGCACCTTAACTCCTGCTAACTTCTTTTCAACCATGCTTGACTCATTATATTGCTTTCGTGCATGGCTGTTGGCAGAGGCAGACATAACATTTTAACATGCATTGAGCCTGCTTCAAGCATTTTAATTGGTTTAAAACTGTTGGTAGCATCTTTTACTGTATTAATTTATTGCTTGAGCTTCAGTCAACTGAAACTTTGCCAGATGGTTGTGCAACCGCTGCATACATAACAAGAGATTGAAGGTATTTATGTGATGCAAATGACTCTTTACCATTATGCATTCATGAACTTTCTCTTAATGATTATATTGAAAAAGTACCACAAAGGTTGAGATTCATGCCTTGTGAAAATTAATAATCTAATTTTGCAAAGTGACAGTTTGCTTAAGAGTGATGGAAAGAATAGCTCCTGAAAAGATACTAAAAATTGCACAGAATAATATGTCTTCTCAAGTTTTGTTTCATCTCAAGTCAATGAAATTCAAAAGTGGCAGCCATACAAATAAACAAGCCTCATAGTAGATAAAAAGGGTGAATGTTTTTATTCCATTACTTTAAAACATTGCATAATATTTATTCATTTTTCATAGAAAACAGACTGTTCAGTTGTTATGCAAACATCAGTCTGTTTTACAATAGCATTAACCTCACACTGTTCATGTAAATATTGCAAGTTATTCTCAGGTAGAATATGACACCTTAAGTTCATATCCACACATACTTACACAGGAGGAGCACCAAGATATCATTAAGGTTATTTTCAATTTTGATCAATCAAAATTTTGTAAGCTGTTAGAATCTTTTGCCAAAGACTGCACACAAGCAACTTAAATGCAAATTTTATGGGAAGCAAAATATGTGCTTTTGAATATCTTTTCTCTTGGAAACTTATCTACTATCATCACGAAGGATGAGCATGTATTCAAAAACGAATCTATATACATATTTATAAGTTGTACTCAGACGACCTAGGTCAGAATACTCCTGACCCAAACTCTACCTAAATACTGCAAACATTTGTGTATCCATCAGTTTTGATTCTCTTTCCTCATGATACAGTCTATTAACTGCACATAGGGCATTGCTGACTGAATCTCTGCCTAAAGGCAGGAGTTTCTCTCTGAAGATATTTTCTTCTAGCATTTGCACTGATCATCCTTGCATTGTCAAGGGGAAAATGGGCTAATATTCTTAGCAATAGAAATTCACTTCCAGGTATCCAAGAAAATAAGAAATGTTATAGTTTAGAGCAGCAGATTACTTCTTTTTTCATACAATGACAGCTTGTTTTATGCATAAATTATATTTAAAATATGAGCATAAATTTATTGCGAAGAATTCATGTTACTGATTGGGACAGAGATGATAAGAGGTGAAAAGGAGAAAGTACAGAGTTTATTTATATATCTGTGAGGTGTTTTACAAAAGTCTTAATTGTCACAATGTCATAACTTCAAAGTAAATTTGATCTTTTTGCTACAGAGTTCACCTCTTGGTCAAGCATGACTTATGATTTGAAAAAGTAAGGTTATCTGACTTTGTCATAATATTCAAAAGATCCAGTCATTTTTCTTAACATTACTTGTATGGTTTCTAATTCATAGTGGTTAATTAAGCAAAGAAAATATACACTATTAATCTATCCATTTCCTTCAGCTCCTGCTGTCAATCTACCAACAGTGCTATTCTACATTCCTACATTCCTCAAATTCCTGGAACTCTTCTGTCAATTAAATTGTTTCAAAATAAATTTAAAGTTTTTATAAGCTAAAGCATTGAAAGTGTGTCCTTTTCCTACTTATTATACTTTTCATGTTTCCTGATTCATTTGTGTTTTGTAAGACCTTGTTGGGCTAGAAAGTGATAAAGAAGTATAGTACTTTAGTTCACCAAGTCCCAAAAAACATTTTGAAAATCATTTTTGTTTATTTTTAAGTCAACTTTATTCAGGTATCAGTTTCATAAAACAAACTTCACAGATGTTAGGCTTACACATGAAAGTACATTGACAAATACATGCTTGTATCTAAACATCACTTCAGTCAAAATACAGAACTTTCCCATCATCTCCTAACTTCTTACGTTCCCACTGCTATCCATGTGATCATCAGTCCCCAGCAACTACTGAATTGCTATTTGTCATCAAATTTAATTTTGCCCTTACAGGGCTCACATTTAATAGGAAATATACAGTTTGTATTTTTGTGCATGTCAGGTTTCTTTTATTCAGTCAAAATCTGATTAATTTCTTAGGCTTTTTGAGAAAGTTAGTATTTGCCAGGTGGGATTTCTTTGAATGAATACATCCATTTACATCGGGATGCACAACTCATCTTTTAGCATATATGGTCACTAATGATTAAAGCTGTTATAAAAATTTTTACTCACATTTACTTTTTTTTCTTGGTTCCAGGAATCAAACTCAAGACTTTGCACTTACCAGGCAGGCACTGTGCCATTGAGCTGTATCCCTTCCATGTCGTGTTGGCATTTCATTGGAGTAAATGCTAGGAATGGGATTTGTGAATCATTGTTTAGATGCATGCTCAACTTTTCAAGGAAAGGACAAACTTTTCAAATGTTTTAGTTTTACACACTCACCTCCTCTGAGAAATTTGGTATGATTAGTCTCTAATTTGAACTATTTTAGGGGATCTGAAGTTGTATATTTTGTAACTCTGCTTTACATTTTCCTGAAGATCAGTTACATCAAGTGTCTTTTTATTAGTCATTTATGAAATATCTTGATGTTATTTTGATATGTTATCAGACTATATTACTGATTCTGGATATAAATATTCAATCAGATAGTTGTATTATAAATATTGACCCATCATACCACAGTATGTGACTTTTCTTTTAACAATATTTCTTTTGTTTTGTTTTGTTTTGTTTTGTTTTGTTTTGTTTTGTTTTGAGATAGAATCACTACATAGTTCAGACTGGCCTTAGACTCACTATGCTGCCCAAGATGGCCTCAAACTCATGGCAATCTTCTTGCCTGGGCCTTCAGAGTACTGGGATTACAGGTGTGTGCCACCCAACCAGGCAACAGTTTGTTTTTCTCAGTTATATTTTTAGCACTGGGAATAAAAACTAGGGCTTCAGCCCTAGTTTGCTACATCTCCCCCTGTTTCTATTCTTCTTTTCTTTCTTTTTATTTTGAAGCAAGTTCTCACTAAGTCCCTGAGTTTCCCAGCCTGGGCTAGAACTTACACTCTCCCTGCCTTGGCCTCCCCAAGTGCCGAAATTACAAGTCTGTGCCAGATGTTTCACTTAACAGTGTCTCTTGCTTAACAGTATCTCTTGAAGAACAAGATTCATTTTTTTTGTTGTTGTTGTTTGTTTGTTTGTTTGTACCTGGAATGGGACTCACTACCTCACACTTGCCAGGCAAGCGCTTGTGCTACTGAGCTAAATCCCAGGCCTAAGTTACATTTTTCCACCATTTTTCTTTTTTCTTTTTTATATTTTTTTCTTTATTTTTGGTACCTGGGATCGAACACACAACCTCACACTTGCCAAGCAGGCACCTGTGCCACTGAGCTAAATCCCCGGCCCTGAAGAGGAAAGTTTCTAATTGTAATGATGCCTAAGTTTTGAAGTAGTTCTCCATGTATTCATGTGCTGGAGGTTTGCTCTCCACTGTGCTGTGCTGGGAGCTGCCACGAAACCTTGAAGAAAGAGGCCTAGCCGGAAGTGCCTGAGTCCTGATTCAGAGCTCTGCCTGAGAGAGAACTGATGGAGTTCTAACGGGAATCCGGTTTGTTTTCACACGACGGTTACTGTAGAAGAGTGAGGCTATCTCTGATTCACTCTCTGAATTTTTGCTTTACTGTGTGTGTTTCTCTCTTATCCACACATTCACCACTGAGATCTACCATAAGGCCTCATCTAAACCAAACAGATATTGTGCTATCCCTCCAACTTCCAAAACAGGAGCTAAATACCAATTTGTTGTCTGTGTTAATGCCACCTCTTAGGTATTTTACTATGGTACTAAAAAGTAGACACATAAAAGTCCAACATATTAATTTCCTCTTATCAGTCATATTTTTGTCATTCTGTGTTTAATTGTTGTGAATTATGTAAGATATCATCCAGACTCGTTTTTTTTCTTATGGTTCTTATACAGTTTGCTGATTATTATTTTATGAAAAGTCTATCCATTTCTCATTAAATTGCCTTAGCAAATTATGAAATAATTGCATACTTTATGTGTGAGTTGATTCTGGATGTTCTTTTCTATATCATTAATATATTTTTTCAGTCTTTCACAATTAATGTACTGCATGATAATTCTAAGTTTATTGAAGATTCTGAAATCAGGTTGCAAAATAAGGATTCTCATTTTCAAAATTACTTCAGTCATAATATCTGTACCTTTTTCAAAATCAGTATTTCAACTTCCTTAAATGAAAAGCTCTCTGAAGATTTTGATTGACAGTTACAGAAAAACAAATAGGGTAGACTAAAAAATTCAAAAAAGTCTGCCTGTACGTGTTCAGTCTATTGATTGGAAATACCATCAGGTATGTCACTTACCCAAATAAAACTTTTCATTTAAAACATTCAAATTCTATCTCTTGAATTTTCCTATGTCAGACTTCTTCCTTGATCCTTTTCTTACTCTGAACTTCTTGGTGTTTTTTAAAGCTTTCTTCCCTGTTTTGTTCTTATCAATTCATTTTAAATCTGTGGTTAAAATTAATATCTACTTGTGGACTTATCACTTCAGCACCACTTGAGTTTATAATCTTCCATTTATATCTTTTAGTCCATCGAAAGTATAAGAAAGAAGTACTCCACTCTTAAACCTCACTCTATCTCCATGGTATATTCTAAAATAATTGAATATAAAATATTTTGTATTGGCCATTATAAAATCATTGCTCTTTCTGTGTCTATCCAAAATATTTATTTTATTGCAAAATTTCCTACCTAAGTACAATAATGGGAGAATAAGTATCAGGAGGGAATATCATAGTTTAATGAAATTTATGTGCTTAGTTTTGATACCTCAACAATTTGAGCATATTCTTTTTTCACTTCCTGACACATTCACTTTTCAACTGTTCTAAAAGTCTTTGTGTACGATCAGTGTTTCATATAAAGTATCAAATATTCATAAACAGAGTACATTCTACATAAAATTTTGAAAGCACCAGCATCTGAGGTATGCAGTATTTTTAGTCACATTACTTTACTTTTATTTTTCTTTCTCATCTATATTTCCCAGTTTCGCACAGAGAAAATCCCATTATTTAAGCAGGAATTTGCAATTTATACCTTTAACATGGAATCCAAACTCTACAAATAATCTACCCCAGTTTCCCGATTCACTTTTCTTTCTGATTCAGAAATGAATACATCATAGCCCGCAAATATAACAGCATTCTGTCCTGAATTTCCTCCTTATAAATAATAAGGTAGTTACACAGTATTAACTTCATCCTCATCTTCCTTTCCAGGAATGTTGTGGCCTCCCATTCTTTTGGCATCTGAACTCATCAGGTATTAAGTCAAACAGGTTGTAGAGGTTAAGGCAGGTTGTTAACTCCATCGGCTTGGACACTGCCAAGGGAATTAGGAAAGCACACTGGTTTGTCTGGGTGGATCATGGAAGGAGATTTTATGAATTATACTGGGTTTGTGGCTTTTTTGTCTCTGGTATTGCTCCTTCTTTCACTTTCCCATTATTAATGGAAAAGCTTTGCTCTGCAATTTGCCTTTCTACCTGATGTTTCTGCCCTGGAACAAGCTAACCACGGAATGAATCTCCTGAAACCATGAGCCAAATTAAATCTTTCGTCTAAAGTGTGGGTGTCAGCTACTGTATCCCCGTGGCAGGAAAGCTGACTAATAAGCTCAATCTAATTACCACTTTTCATTTGTTAGGTAGCACACATGAAATAGCTGTTCCTTCATTATCAGAAAGCTTTGGAACTTTGTTTCACAGTAAAGATATCTTCAACTATGTGGGGCACAGATTTATGATGCAGTTTATCTTAGTGGTGGAAGACACTTGAAAACTAGAAATAAACACATTCATATCAGATTATACCTTTTTCTTAAACTACTTCAAGCATTTCATTTGAGTAAGGCAACAATTCTTCATTGCTAATGGTGGCAGAATTAGGTTTTCTCTTAATTGTAACTAAAAGCATGTAAATGCTAATAAATGACAGGTTAAAATGCAGCTCTATGTAGCCATCTATAAAAACTACTGGAGGGAATTTAATTGTCATATAAATAAAGTCTAGATCTGAGAAGAAAATTGGGTGGCTCATCAGTTCATCAGATTGTGTAGACTTTAGGTAATCTTGAATATCAGCTGCTGAGGAACTCAAATAGATACTTTCACTAATCACTAATTTGTCACCAAATATTTAGTGTGTTCCAGGCATACCTCAAGCGTTGTTTCAGGCTCTCCATTTTGATTAACAATGAGACCTTCCCTTTTCAGATTTTAAACTAAAATTTTCTTTCACTTGAGTAACGTGAGTAACATTTTTATATAATTGATGTATAATAAATAGAAGTGAGAGTTTATCTTCAGAAGCTTATTAAACATTCTATTATGGATACTCCCTTCATAATTAAATAGTTTCTAAGGACAACTTTCCCATTTTTATTTCTATATTAAAATCATTGCTATTAATTAGAAATTCTGAGTATTAGTTTTACTGTGATAACTTAGAATATATTTTCAATTTTCTAAAACTTAAAAAAGTTGTCATTATATTTATTATATATTTTAAAAAGGAAATACTGTAATATTAAAAGGTCATGCACAGGATTCTAATATTCTGATATTTTTATTGAGTTTCTAGATTGCTGTTTTAAATTATATCATTAACAGTATGTGTGTCAGCTACTTTTCTCTTGTTGCTGAGACAAAATATCCAACGTCCAAAATTAAGGAGAGAAAAGTTTATTTAGCTCACAGTCTGTGGAGGTTTCAGTCTATAATCAGCTGGCTCCAAGTCAGGGAAGCATGGCAGGGGGGCAACTATTCCCGGTGGCAGAAAGTAGCCAAAGTAGCAAAAGTGGCAAGAGCAAAAGGGAGGAGCACTGAGAAAAGACACTTTGTGTACCTTGTATTGTATGCAGGCCACACTCAAACTAGGATGGATGTAGCACTCACAACCATAATCCCAGCATTGAACCATGAATCAATCACTAACTCTAGAAGCCTGCCCCATGACTGCATGAGGTTTTCAGGGGACATTCAGACACAAAGCATAACTTTCTGCCCCTGGCCCCCCAAAGACTAATGCATATCCTTTATGCAAAAGACATTTAGTCCATCTCCACGAGTTGCCAATGTCCTAACAGTTCTGGCATTGCCGAAAATTCCAAGACCCAAGTCTCTTCCAGGATCTAAGGAAAACTCTTAACTGTAAACCCCTGTGCCAATGAAAAGTTAAATACTTCAAACATTCAATGGCACAAGATGAACACTTTCCAAAGGGCACAAGCAGGCAGATACAAAGGAATGGGATCAAAGAAAGTCCAACATTCAGCAGGGAAAATTTATAGTTCCATGTAGAACACCTAAAGAAATCCGTTGCACATTGTGGGCTCCAAAGGGCTTGTGTGGTTCTGCTTCGATGGCACATCTGGTGGCTGCAGCTCCCATGGCATCTCTCATAGTCCTGGTTTGCTCCCTCCTTGTAGGTTTCCTTAAGTGATCCATGTTCCTGGCTTCTCCAGACTTCTGGGGTCTCTGCTGAATCTTTGGCTTCATCCTCACAGCTTCACATATTGCCTTCTGAGGGCATACTGCCTGGGCCCCAGGCCTTCTGAAATCTGGATGGGAGCCTTTTTAACCTCAGAACTCATGCATTCTGCATGCACCCAAAACCAGCACCATGTGGTTGCCAGCAGCTGCTGCCAGCTGGAACAGTAGCAAGAATTTCTTCTCTTGGATATATGGATTGAATGCTTGAGTTGCTGGGCACTCTGAATCCAATTCCAAGGGACAAATTGTCTAGGCCACTGCTATTCTGGAACCTGGTGCTCCATGGCTTTCTTCTCAAAGGAAAGTTTTTCAATTTTGCAGTTTTGAAACTGTAAAGGGTAGAGACTTCCTGCTTCTTCTGATGCCCTCAGGCCATGTTTTGTATTCTCCTGTTCCTACTCAGCAATTGAGGTCTCTTCAGCTCTATCTTTGCAGTCCACAATTTTATTGGAGCTTTCTTCCTGGGAACATTCACATTTTGAATCATCCTGCTGGAATCCTTCCTTTGATTTGCTACATAGATCTGACTAAAAGCCCACAACAATAACCATGCCATCACCTCAGCGTTCAAATGTATTGAAATTTCTTCTGCCAGACTAACTAGTCTGCCACACTTAATCTTAGGCTCAGGCAAAATCTCTGGACACAAGCAAAGGACAGACAAACTTGTTGGCAAGTCATAACACACATCATCTGGAATCCAGCTGCTGATGCAGTTCTTCCCAGCAGAAATCTCCCAAGCCTGATCTTTACAAGGAGGACTTCTATCAGCCTTCTGGTCTTCTGGGCTCTGACCAGAATCTCCTATACAAATAGCCTAAGATGTTCCCATGCTACTCCTTCAGGCATCATCTCCACACGTTTCCAAACTCTTCCCAGAAGCTATTCCCAAGGGCTCCTGAACCACAAGGTCACAGCAACAGTCCAAATTATCTTATGCCAAATTCTGTACAGGTTACTTTTCTCTCATTGCTGAGATAAAATACCCAACACCCCAAATTAAGGAAGGAAATGTTTACTTAGCTCACAGTTTGTGGAGGTTTCAGTCTGTATTCAGCTGGCTCCAAGGCAGGGTGGTTTGGCACAGGAACAACTTCATGGCAGCAGAAAACAGCAAAAACAGAAAGAACATAAGGGATGGATACCAAGAGAAAACCCTTTTTACCCCCTGTATTGCATGTAAGCCACACCCACTCTAGGGTAGGTGTAGCACCCACAACCATAATCCCAGCATTGAACAATGAATCAATCACAGACTCTAAAAGCCTGCCCCCATGACTGTATGAGGCTTTGGAGGGAAATCCAGACAAAAACCATAACCATATGCAATGGAAGCAGAGTCTCATAGTACAGACAAATTAGTGCATGAGAAATGCATATATTCAATGCCTTTTTATTGTGTTTAGAATTAGAACAGTTTGAAAATGTGCATATATTTTTAGACTACAAAAACTTCATCAACAACTGTTTGTCAATATATGGAGAAAAGGTAGTACTTTTTAATTAACCTTTTTACACTATTCTCAAATTTTAAATATTTTTCATAACTTCAAATGATTAAACATAGCAATATCATATATATCTAGTTCATTGTAATCTTACCATTTTAACCATATGAGTTCACTGAGATATATATAAAGCCAATACATACAACCAGAAGAAAAAGGATAAGGAAATGCTTTTTCTTGGATAAGTAAGGAGAGCCCAGCAGATAACTCTTAAAGCAGTGTACCTCCCCAAAGAAAGAAAGCAAATGGTTTCTATTGGGAAAATATATAACTTTTCCATGACTCATCATCATATCCCGAAGAAGACATCTTCTAGAACATGTTCAAAACAGACCATGCTTCTTCATAAGGTGTGTCTCTTCAAAAGAGAATTCAGTAGTAAAATAAGAAAAGTTTACTATAGGTCACCTAGTAGACTAAGTCAGAATGACTCAGAAATTTTGGCTGGTCCCTTATTTGTTTATGTGGAGGGGGTCTTCAATGAAACAACAGTTCAACTCATAGGAGTATTAACAGTCATTTAAAGGGAGAATTGCTCTTCCCCATACACTACTGTGACAGGTAATTGTCCTTAAAAGTACCTGCTTAGCACATAATAATATATGAAGGTTGTGGAGCTTCTTTAAATTAGCTTCAGAATCAGGGACACAGAAGAGTTCCATTGTAAGAATTCATCATTTCCTTTTATGCTCCCAACCACATCCCTCTAGTATGTCTCCATCTCTCCACCTTTCACAGTCCTACTGCCGCTCTCCATCTCATACTTTTGTGAATTCAAGAGCATCGTATAGAGAGAACAAGAAGTGTAGGCCAATGTGCTGCATGTGCAATGCCTTGGATTCATCCTCAGCACCAAAAAAGAAAAAAAAAAAAAGAAGGCACAAAAAGTTACATAAATAAATTTCTATGCAACAAAAATTTTTGATTTTTGTTGTTTTACATAGTTGCATGATCTTAGTGAAGTCATTCAGTGCCAACCCTCAAGGAAAAGGTAACTAAATCAAGTGGATATTGTCCATTTAGTTTTTAAAGAAACTGTCAAAAGATTTCCAGATTGACTATTCCACTTTACATTTCCATTATTAATGTATAAAAGATCTGTTTTCTCTTCATTCTTGCCAGCATTGAGTATGCTACAGTTTCTGAGTTATTTTGTTTGAAGATCTTATAATAGCTATCTTGTGATGAATTCTTGTAGTTGATGGTACCATTTTATTTGTTGGAGATTGAACCTAGCACACTAATCAAAAATATTTCAACTCAGCTAATATGCTGCAGTGTCACCCCTCTCTTCAGGGTTTTAATTTTCATTTCTTTGTAATAAGAGATTTTGTGCATTCTTTCATATCTTCCTTGCCATCTACATATATAGCAGGTAGAAAGCTTTTTTCCTGTTTTTTGTCCATTTTTAATTGAATGTTTTGTTAGTATTTTATTATTCATTTTCTACTTTGGACTTTGAGCTTTTGTATTTTAGGGGGTTTTAATATATTCTTGATATGAGTTTCTTTATTGCTGCATTTCTTAAAATAATTTCTCTCAGATTGTAGTCAGTCTTTCACCCTCTTGAAATGGAAAGCATTTTGCAAAACAATTGTTTTTTTTATATTTTGAAAGGTGAAGTATAACTTATTAAGTATCATAGTTTTGACATCAAGTCTAAATTTCTGCAGGTTTTAGGTCCCACAGATATTTCCTTTATCTTCTTCTGAAATATTTAGAATTTTGCATTTTATATTTGGTTCCAAAATTCATTTTGAGTTAATTTTTATAGTGTGACTCTTGCATCAGTTTTATTTGTATGCCTTTGGATGTGCCATTTCTATGACAAAATATTTGCGTAGTTCTATTTCTGGGGAGTTTGTGTGTAGCATTGGCCTTTATGTCATCTCTATGCTAAATGCATGTAAATTAACATAACTATCAAGGAAGTTTAAAATCTTAAATCTCAGTTAAGATTTAGCTACTATTTTAACAAGAATATTTCCTGAAAAGTATACCCACTTAACATTATCTAAAATAACCACAGATGGAATGTACAAATAAATATAACTCAATAATTCTTATGCCTCTCAATCAGTAGTATTAGTATAAACCAAAATTATGCCATTTGACAAGTTAACACACAAGTAAGAAAATGTCCCATGGTTAAGGTAAGTGCTTTATTACTTAATAAGAAGAAAAATACATATTCAATGAGGAACAAATCAAAGATGACTTGGACGAAAACACTTCAGTTACTTAAAGTGTTTTATCATTCTCTATAGTTACATTACTCTTAATATTTATACAAGAAGAAAAAAGTGGCTTTACATTTGTATAAAACAATACATATTGTCTTCACTCACATGGTCATATTTATCATGGACACATAACTCTCTTTCATCACAAAATTGAAGTAAACCTTTTACATATAAGGAAGGGACCCAGAAACAAAGGAAGGGATGAGTGAAGGGATGGAAAGAGGAAGTAAAACAGATTAAAACAGGGTATCTTCATGCACCAGTTTCTCAGGATGAATATATTCATTATGTGTCACAAACATGGACTAATAAATAGAACCGTTTATAAGAGTAAACTGTGTTACTATATATATATATATATATATATATGTATATATATATGAAAATACTCAGCATTCTCATTAAATATCCCTAGTAACTTTTCAGCTTTTCCAAATGCTTTCATTGTTTTTATTCTTCTAAATAAGTAGTAGTTTTTAGTCCAGAACTTCCAGGGACATATTTATAATATTCTTTGGCCAATTCTTCCAAAGTTGTTAACAAATACATGCTATGAAAGAAATGTACCTGAATTTGTATGAAAATGTCATAAAATACTAGTGTTCTTTCCACAACGTTTGGGTTTGTAATTGGACCATAGAAGTGTTTCTACAACACTCCGTTTTTGTTGGAAAGAATGTCACATTTTTCACAGCTATCTACTTCCTTTTGCTTTCTTTACCAGATCGCTTCCCTGACTAGTCTCCCCAATGTCAGTAAGTATGCATTATTTGACGTTGTATACCCACTGCCTACATTAGTACAATCCCTAATTTTAATAAACAAAGAAAGAAAGGAAGGGAGAGAGGAGAAAAGGAAGAGTTTGATTTATTATGTACATTGATGACTTTTAAAAAGACTGCTCCCTTATGAGTATGGTCTCAAGTCGTGACCATTTACTTACAAAAGTCTCAATGCAATCTTTCTTAATAGCTGAGTAGTATTCCATTGTATAAAAATACCACATTTTTTTATCCATTCTTTGATTGATGGGCACTTGGGTTGTTTCCAAGATCTGGCTATTACAAATTGGGTTGCTATAAACTTAGGTGCACAGATATCACTGTGGTATGATGTAAATCAAATCCACATGTGTAAATACTGTACTGTCTCCCTAGTGTAAGAAACGGAAAAGTATATATGATCCAAAATCTATAATATATACTACGTAGGGGTGAAGGACAGCTCAAGGAGCAAAAGTAACTGGGAAGGGAAAGGGTGGAAAGAGAAAAGGGAAGAGGAAAAGATATAAACCTGTATATATGTATATGTAAGATAACTAAAATGAACACACTGTTGAATCTATTTGTTATTGAGAAAGAACAATTGATACTCATATGATTAGATTAATTTTACATGTCTATATCTGTTAATGTAAGTAACCATTTTAAAGATAACGATGCGCAATATTGCAACCATTGTCGTTTCTATCATCCGATTTTGTAAACCTGCAATGTTACTGTTGTGTATTTACTCTAGTCATTTATTTGTCTCGTTTGCTTGTTGTCTTTGTTTTATATGTCTTTTTTTCTGTTTTTTCTTCACTTAAATAAAAAAAAACATAAAAAAATAAAAATAAAAAGACTGCTCCTTTAGATTTGTCAAATACTTAGTCTTAAAAAGCAATATAGAGGACTAATAATTCTTAGGATACATACCAAATATGTAGTATACCTATGATAACATCATAATCTGCATTTCTGCATAAGCAAAGCATCATTTCAAAAAATATTTTAAAATTTAAAAAGATGTCCATGGAATCTTTCAGCAAGTTATTCCCGTGAATCCCCACAAAACTAAGCCACATTACACAGAGGTCTATAGCTGACCATTTGCCAGTTTATTAATATTTTCTTTCTGTTCTCATGTGTCATTATGGGACACCTTGTCAACTTCATCTGATGTGATGATATACGAGGCACGACACCATTATATCAGATAATGCCATTATGCCCAATGATTAATTCTGTTTTCTCCTAGAAAACAGTTAACGTCTTTCAGTCAGTAGTTTTACCTTTGCATTGCTATCAATATATTGAACATATGCTTGTTTGCTTTTTTTCACATTATGTTATTGTTAGGAATCTAGATACTAATATTTCACAGCTTATTTTTCTGATAACAATGACACTTCTTTGTACTTCTAATTGCAGAGTTCCCCTTTTAGAAAACAAAAAAGAGTAATATGGCGTTGGGCCTTCTAAATTCTTCTTAAATACAATCCGTAAACTCCTTTGCCTCATTTCTGTGTTCTTTTTGATATGGAAGCTTGTTTGTCCCAAGGAAAGTGGGTAAAATAGGAAATATTGCTGTATTTTATTTTAGAATCTTTGTCAGATCTAAGTTAGGAGCATTCATCAGAGAGATTCATGTTTTAATGTCAAAATGATTTGAGATTTTGGCAGAAGCTTGATCATTGGAAAATATCAGCTATTTTCTTATTTATGTCTTTATTCTGATTCTGGTGCTATTACTTAAAAATGAGATTACATTAAAAAAAAACAAGAACTGCTCCTTAGTTCATTGTTTTATTATTGCATTTAATAATAATATTCATTTTCTTTTTATGACCAGAAGATTTTCTAGGTCAAGTAAAAATGCATATATTTGATAACACTCATAATTTTTAACAGAAATTCAGTAAAAAGAATACTTAAATCAGCTCCTTTATCAAGCACGAAATGGCAACAGAAAATATATTTCTAACTTATTTTTGAACTACTGCTATTGTTAGAAGCAAAGAAGTCCTGTCAAGACACACAGACAGACACACAGACACACAGATACATAGACACACTCAATTTATCAAATTATTACCAACTTGTTTTTTTAAAAAAGGGGTAAAACTGAAATCAGCATATATTCACTGACCACCCACCAGAAAACACCTGATAGCCATTACTGTTTAATCTGTTTTTGATACTTATAGTTTGGATAATTCATGCCTAAAGTAATGAAAGAAGTGTATGTTTTTGAAGTATTTTAATTTTATCTGAACTTAAACATCCCAAAGTGATTTCAGAATGAGCAGCATATTCTTTTTGCTAACTTTGTATCTGTTTCCTACTGTAAATTATATAGTGAAGAGGGTGCAAACCATAACTCAACAGAAGACACCCTAAACAGTTCTGTGGAAATCATTCTTCTAAATATATTTTGTTGAAAGATAATCAAAACTAACTGTTAAGTAGATCTAAACCATATTTTGTACTGAAGTTCTTTTAGTATCAGAAAAAATGAAAAGCATTCTTAATTATATTTACTGAAGAAATCGATCCTCTCATTAATTTTACCTGAATAAATTCGTAATTTAAGTTATTTAATTGGACATTTTGCTCATATATCTAAATACATTACATGTTGTTTAAGAGTTGGACATTAATTTAATTTATTTTAGTATCTTAATATATACAGTCCTAAAGCATATTGCCTTAAATGAATATGTAATTTGTAGATGAGCTGATCTTGTGAAATGGAGTAGAATTTTCCATTAGGTTATTTCTGAATCTGATTCTCAACAAATAACACTACCCTGAGCATTTGCCTGGATACAACATTTAAATATAAGAAAGGGTATCTATAGTTTGGTAACCTGAATAATTTTTGTTGACTATTTATCTCAATCCGATAGAAGCCATCTATGACAAACCACAACCAATATCATACTAAGTGGCCAAAAACTGAAAACTTTCATTCTAAAATCAGGAACAAGACAAGGATGACCATTATTACCATGCTATTCAAAGTAGTTCTGGAAACATTAGCCAGAGCAAATAGAAAAGAGAAAGAAGCTAAAAGGAATTAGATTAGGTAAGGAAGATGCTAAATCATTATTATTTGCAGATGTCATGATACTTTACATAGAATATTCAAAAATATCCACCAAAAGACTTCTAGATTTGATAATTAAATTTAGTAGTATAGCTGGACACAAACTCAACACTCAAATAGCAGTAGCATTCCTGTACATGAGTAACAAAATCACTGACAGAGAAATTAGGGAAGCACCTCTTTTATACTAGCATGTGTCTTAGTTGCTTTTCTCTCATTACTAAGACAAAATACCCAATACTCAAAGTTAAAGGTGGAAAAGTTTACTTAGCTTGCAGTTTGTGGACATTTCAGTCCGTAATCAACTGAGTCCAAGTCAGAGAATCACTGCAGAGGGGCAACCATTCATGGTGGCAGACGGTATCAAAAGCAACAAGAGCAAAAGAGAGGCAGCAGATCTCTTTTCTGTTCCTTATATTTTATACTGGCTACACAGCCTAGGGTGGGTATAACACTCACATCCCCAAACCCAGCACTAAACAATGAGCCAATCACAAACTCTAGATTCAGCTACACCTCAAAAACCACATGAGTTTTAAATTCAGTGTGGTGATGCATGCTTGTACTCCCAGCACATGGGAAGCTGAGGCAGGAGGATCACTGCACATTTGAGACCAGCCTGGACTACAAAATGAGCTCAAAGCCAGCGTGAACTGTGCAGTGAGACCCTGTCTTAAAAAGCCAAAAACAAAAACAAAAATAAAAAAGCCCAAGTCTTTGGGGGGACATCTAGACACAAACCATAATGGCGTTATGAAGAAATGAAAGTAATCGATCTAACAAAGGAAGTAAAAGATCTCTTCACTGAAGACCACAGTACTCTAAAAAAAATTGAAGAAGATATCAGAAAATGGTATGATATTCCCTGCTCTTGGGTAGCAAGGACCACATTGTTATGAGAATTTAATGCAATCCCAAATCAAAATACCATCATCATAGTTCACAGAAATAGAGAAAACTGTCCTAAAAGTCATTTGAAACCAGAAGAGACCTAGAATAACAAAAGCAGTCCTAGGCAACAAAGGCAAGGCAGGAGGCATCACAATCCCTGACTTGAAATTATACTACAGAGCTCCTGTGGTAGAAACAGCATAGGTCTCAGGGTGGCTGAGTGGTTAAGGTGTTGGACTTATGATTCAATGGGCTGGTACCTGCATGGGTTTGAACCCACTCTTGGTACATTTGGTTTTTCTCTCTGCACTCTATCCAGATGCAAAAACAGTATGGTACTGGTGAACAAATAGACCTGGGGATCAATGGAACAGATTAGAAGTTGCATAAACAACTCCAAACATACTAGGCCACCTTTGCTTTGACCAAAGTTCCAAGTAATTTCACTGGAAAAAAGTCTCTTTAGTAAATGGTGCTGGAAAAGATTGCTTTCCATATGACAAAGACTAAAACCAGGCCCATGTTAATCACAGCACACTAACCTAAAATTGAAATGGATCAAAGACCTAAATATTAAAACAAAGACACTAAATCTACTGGAAAAGAGATTAGGTAGAACTCTTGAAGATATAGGTGTAGGCAAAGACTTCATGAAAGAAACCTCCACTGCTTGGGAAATCCTATAAACGATCTACAGTGGGGATCTCATCTTTTTACAAGCTTTTGTACAGCAAAAGAAATCAAAACAGAGTGAAAAGAAAACCTCTAGGGTGGAAAAAAAGATTAGCCAGTTGTCCTGCAGACCAAGGGCTAATATGTGGAATATATAAAGAGCTGAAAAATATCCCATTGCCCAAATTTAAAGACTCATTATCATCAAGACACTGAAATACTGTCCAAATTTCACTTACTCAGAACATTATTTTTAGTAAGATGATTTATTATTAATTCCATTCATCATTTTCTTATATTACCAACTGTTGTAGTCAGGGGTTACAGGGAGAACAACTACATACAGGACACAGGATTTGTAATACTGTTTTTATAATAATCACCCAAAGTTAAACACAAGACGGTGCAGGAGAATCTA
>RJWM01014934.1:22190-49232 GCA_004363535.1 Dasyprocta punctata
AGCAATATCATGCAAGAGTCCCACTAGAGACCCGAATGCATGACAGTGCCTCCCACAGTACCAACTGGGAACCTAAGAGCCCCCAATAAGGGCTCACGCCAGTTTATTTACGGTTCTGTGCTGGGAAGGCCACAGGTCAGTGGTGGAACTAGAAAGTCTATGCCAGCAGGGTGAAGGAGCCGTGCAGTGGGTTGAGGGTTCTACGTAGGAGCCGAGAAGTCACGCTCAAAAGAAGAATCGGGGCTGCCCTGAAGAGCACCACAGCCATCCCCCACGGCGACGAGGTCCCGCGCTCCTCCGACGATGGAGAACAGTTGAGCACAGGTCAGGAAGCCCAGTGTGACAAGCTTCTCCAGCACACAGCCTCCCCTCCGGAGCCAGGAAGCGATGCACAATGTGAGGAGCAGGGCTCCCGCAACGTGAACACAGCCACTCTCACCGATGAGGTCCCGAGCTCCTCCGACGATAATGGCCGAGTCCATATTCGCAAATCCAGCATGACAAGCACCTCCAGGAGAACCAGCGGCTTGAACAGCAACTCTTGGAAGAACCCACAACGCCTGGCTCTTCTTCTCCACGTCCCTATTTATGCTGGCACTTTTCTTCAGGTGGAGCATCTTTAACTCAACACCAGCTGAACCAATTCAACTGGTGTCAAGTTGACCACCAGTTTGTAATCCATAACACCAACCTATATTCAAGTTCAAAAGGGAAAAAAAATACCAAGATGGGGGAAAGGAGAAAAGAAGAAAGGGAAAAGAAAATATACATACACACAAAATAGTTAAGATAGTTATACTACTAATTGCTATTAGTTCATTGAAAGGAAAGTTTTGTGCCTGTATGGTTTGTAACTTTTTATGCCTATATCTTATAACATGAGCAACTACTTTTAAGACAGCAATATGCAATGTTCTAGCCATTGTTACTCTACTGCAATCTTATTTTGAATTTTTTTCTTGTTTTTTTCTTTAAAATAAAAAATAGAATAAAATATAAACATTTAAAAAATATTTGTTATTTAGTAACTTGCATCTATAAACATAGAATATAAGAACAGATTTCATGTAGTATATTTGCTTATAAATAACAACTTTCTTGTCTAAGTCATTATATCATTTTATGATTTATTAAAATATATAATTTCATATATTTAAAATAATTTGATCTACATGATGGAAAAATAATTCATATTGTTTGTAAGGTATATTAATCATTAAGTTAATGATATTTCTATTTTCAAAATCAAGTTACTAATTGGCGCTTGACATTTCACATTTTTCCTTTACAAAAATCAATATACTAACATGAAAGAAAGTAACCTTTAAACAACAATTTTACAAATATTAGATGGTTAAAAAGCAATAGTGTCTTCAAGTTGTGGTATAGCAGAAATTTCACGTGTAAAATTTTTCAAAAATTACTCGATCAGGTAAGATTTTTAATAAATTCTTAATAGTTTTATTATTTTAAATTTTTTTTGGTACAAAGGCACTATATCGTAGCAATAGTTTGAGTCTAAGTGCTCTGTGTAGAGATTTTGATATGGGTCTTTAGGAGATGCTAAGTGTCTTCTTGAAATGATGCTTGGTTAATGTGGTGTCTCTAGACATGGCAATGAGATAACTCTAGTCTTGGAACTGATGCCAGTGTTGGCCTTTGTAAAGATTCCCTGGGGTTGTGGTACTATTCCTGGTTGAGGTGAAGCAGCTGTCAATATTAGCCAGCAGCAGTAGCTTGTTGAACATAAGAGACAACAAGATCTAGTGCTTGGGAAGGTGGTGCTGAGGTACACCAAGAAAGAGACAGCTGGCAATCATCTTCCAAGATATGGTGTATGGCTTTTGATCTTGCTCTCAGAGTAACCTCTCTGCACATGCACGATGGAGCCCACAGCCAGGGTGATGGCCCCTTGATGACAGTAGTTGCCTCCTTGAAGCACTTATCACCCATATTGACAGGGTTACCCTTGACCCTGGAGACAAGTGCCTTTTATTGGTCTGCTGGCCAGAACAAGACTGCTTTTGCACTGACATTGCATTTAAAACTTCACTATGTAGGGATGCTCTCGTGAAAAAGCCAATGATCCTAGATTTCAAAATGGGCAACAAGGTAAAATATATTCTTCATGGAGATAGAAAATCTGACTTGGTGAGCAAGATTCACTTTTCAAACTTGATGTAGCCTCCAACATCTTGAATTAAATCAAGCCAATCTACAGCTGAGAACGCAGCCACCATGGTTATTTCTAGAGAAGTTTCCTTGGAAGCTGCCAGGGTATACCATTCTGCTACACCAAGATCATCCTTAAATTCCTGAGTTCTCCAAGAAATTCAGATAGTTTTTGCACGTGTGTGTGTAAATTTTTTTGTTGTTGTTGTTATTTTTGTTGCTGTTGTTTGACTTTTTCTTTCACGTTTAACTAAATAGTTTGGTCCTAAAACATATTTGTTATGATTAGGATCCAAAAAGTTTCCTCAAAGCTTCATCATACTGAGGGCTTTGTTGCTATTTGATAGGATTTACAGAACTGAATAACTCATGGTGGTTCTAATTTCATCAAGTGAATTAATCCATTGATGAGTTCAAAGCTCGAAGGGCTTATTAGGTGGTGGTGCCTAATTAGGAGATGAGCCCTGTCACTGTGGGAAAGACTTTGAAGCATATATCTTGTCACTGGTTCCTTTATGTCTAGATCTTCCTCTGTTTTCTGCTTCCTGCTAGGAAGTGAACCATTTTCTTCCACCATTAGCCTTTAGCCATGATGTTTCTGCTTTGGAGCAGAATCATCAATAAAACCTCTGAAGCTCTGAGTCAAGATAAATCTTTCATCCTTTTAGCTGTTTTTCTTGTGTATCTGGTAATAGGGCTGAAAATCTGACCAATAAAATACTGGTTCACTTAGAAGCTGTAAAAAGATTACCATGTACTCTTGTACACTTGCTTTTATAACTGTAGGCTGAAGACCTAATTTATGCATGTAAAAGATAGTAAAGAGAGAAATAAAGTAGAATAGTTTTTATATTTTTAAAATTGGATTGAAGCCATAGATTACACATCATAGACTACTCACACAAAGCTAAATAAAAGGAACAAAACTATACATCATGATCAAATTGCCCAAATCAGTCATAAACAGAAAATCCAAAAAGCACTCAGAGAATTTTAAGAAGTGTTTTGTATAGATAAAGAAATGTAATGATGAAATAGATTGATCAGAAAAAATGAAAGTAAAATGGTAGTGACACGTATATAACATATCGAAAGAGAATGATATCCAAAAGATGGCTTCCATGTTCTTCCAACATTCATGCTCCTCATACAAAGAAAGAAAAAAAAAAAACACTGACCCAAAGGAGATGAAAAGTTGCAAATTGCCTGAAAATTTTCAATCAGTCATCTTGAGAAAACTGAGTGAGATAGAAGAAAATACAGATAGACAATTCAAATAAAGCAGAAAAAACAATTCATGATGTGAATGAAAAATTCAATGAGCAGACAAATTTCATCAAAAGAACTATACACAAATCTTCCAGTTGAAGAATTGAACTTATGCTTTAAGTACAACTGACATCTTCAACCACAAACAGAAGAACTCCTGAACTAGAACACAAGCTTCTAAAACTATCAGAAGGGGAAGCAAATATAAAATGTGATGAAATGCTGGTCTCATTCTCAAAAATAGAAACAAAAATTCTAAAATTTGTAATTACACATGACCCCACTAGGCACAGCAATCTTGAACAATATAAATAGACTGGAAGCACCCATCACACTACTGGATTTCAAACTATGCTATAGCTATGGTAACCAAAACAGCAAGTTACAGAGAAAAAGCAGACACATAGCCCAGCAAAACAAAGCAGAACATATGTATACACACATTCACAGCCAACTGATACTCAAAAAAGTTACCAAGAGTGCAGATTGAGAAAAAGCCTCTTCAATAAATAGAATCAGGAAAACTGAATATCCATATAAACTAGAGTAAAATTAGCACTTTATCTTTTACCATATACGAAAAAAAAAAACCCAAAGTGGATTAAAGATTTAAAAACATAAAACTTAAAGCTATTAAACTTGTGCAAGAAAATACAGGAAATAACCATGATAATCATGGTCCACGTAAGATCTCAAAATCACTTGACTTAAAAGTAAAATTAGAGAAATGAAGTTTCATCAAATTAAAAAGTTTCACATATCTGCAGAAATTATGTTAAATAAAATAAACCAGACACAAAAGGCCAAGACTTCATGATCTTTATATATAAAATATAAAAATATTAGCCTCATAGATGTTGAGGAAAAAATAATGATTATAAGTTGTTGGAGTCAGAATGGCGAAATGGGAGATGAGGAGATAAAATAATGCAGTTAGACAGGAACAATAAATACGTAGAAATTGATTTGTCAACTAAATTAAAAATTTAAAAATAAAATAATGAAAAAAAACTAACTGAGAATTCAGTAAAAATACATTCCAAAAATGAAAAAAATACAAAATTCAATTCTAGTACATATTCAGGGAAACATTTTCTTATGACATCATAACGTATGACATCATAAGATATATGCTAGATATGGATTTATTTAAAAGCTTGCAGTATTCAAGGTTGTGCCCTGAGATTCTAGATGCCTTTTTAAAGCAATACCTTATACACAGTCAAATTCATAAATGTTTAGCATAAGGAAGAATATATTATTATGTGCACATACACCAATAAAATAGGTTAGCATATTAATTACATGTGGTCCTTAGAATGTTCTTCATTTTTAGAGTATAGTTCCAACTTATATTCTGTGAGAGACCCATGGTATTGTAAAGGAGACTAAAGTAAGAGAGTACATTTTAAAACTTATATGTACTGATCAGGTATAATAGATAATAGACATTCACTACAAAATGAAAATTCTGCAAAACAATTTCAGTATTTATGATGGTTAATATTGATTCTCAGCTTGGGTGGCTTTAGAGATCAGTAAAACATACCCTGGTCACGTCCTCGTGAGTCATGGGACCATGACACCGGACCTACAGACGGTCCCTTGTTGCATCTCTGTGGTGCTTTTCTTGTGTGCTATTCTTCTCAGCCACTGTGAATTGAGCAGCTTTGCTCCATTGCACCCTTCTGCCTCAGTATTCTTCCTTGGAGCCAGCTGATCATGACTTGGAAAGCATGAACCAGATTAGCCCTGCCCTCCTTCAAGTTGTTGATGTTGAGTACTGTGCTTCAATAGGGGGAAAGCTTTGACTAATACAGAAAATCACTTCTAAGAAGCAATATTGCTGTGACTGCACCTGGCCATGTGACTCAGAAGGCTTTGGCTTTAGTTTTTAGGAGAAATGTATGTGACTTGCTACTCCCTGCACATGCTTCTCTCAGGGAATTTGCCTGCTAGTCCCATCTTTCCTTACTGTGGTCTTGGTAAATTCTGTTACTGCGTATGTCACTGAGGCTCTACAAATACTCTCGCACAGCAAAAGGAAAACGTAGGAGATGCAGGCTAGAGAAAGCACACGTCTAAAAGTAGAGCCTGATTAATGATGTCTATAGATCATTCCTTTGTTGGAGCTCAGAAAACCACGGATGTGCAAGGTAAAGACCTGGCTCCTGAAGTTTAAAATTGGAATAAGGACTGAGTTGGGAACTGCACTAGAGGTCATGTATGTTACACTCGGGCAAAGATGTTAGCCTATGTCCTAAGACTTTCAAGGAAATTCAACATTCATGCTGAGGCATAAATTGTGTATTTTGCTTTGAGCCAGATTTGTAGTTAAAATCAGAAATTAAAAAGCAAAGCAGAAAGGAATTTAGAATTTAAATTTTGGTCTGAATTGAACCAAGTGCAAACCAACCATGTGTAGTTGCTGAAGAGATTATCATCTTTCAGAAGATACCAAACACTTTGAATTGGCACAGAAAGATTCCTTGAGGGCATCTCAGAAATCAGAAGAACCCCACCAATCACATTCTCCAGGATACAAAAGTGTAAACCTTTAATTTGAAAAGGAACCCCCTGAGTCTCAACAAAAGCTTGTTGAGAAATTGGATTCTTGGATTTGTTTTTTCTCTTTTTGACTTTGATTAGTACATGTTTGCTGCACACAATGATTACATTCACTATAGGGAATTAGAACATGTATATAAAGTATTTCAATTATCTTTTTTCTCCTTTCCTCCACCCTGTCCCTTTTATTTTTCCAGCATTGATTTATTTATATTACAAGATAGAAAGTTAATCATCATACATGCAGATTAAAAATCAGGATTCTTTTTAAGATGCAGATTCACTGAGGCACTAAGAGGCTGCTTTGACCATGATGCAATGGTTGGCAGTGAGCTGTGTTCTCTGGCATGTAGGATGCAGAAGTCATGGGTCACAGAGGTTTCCACCTATATTTGAAAAGAAGACTTGAGAGTCCAGGCAAAAATATGTGGCAGGTTCAAAGTGTCTTCCAGGAGACTCTGAGACAGGGATGCATGAAACTGTGGAAATGAGGCCAATCCTTCCCTGAAAACTTCAGAAAACTGGAATGTAGAACGTCTGTGTATTGGATGATATGGGTCCTCCCAAGGCCTCATCTAATTTGGATGGGGCTGAGTCTAGCATTTGTGATAAGTTTGTTGCCTTGTGCTGTCATTGGTGATGTGAGTGCTGCACCCACCCAGGGGTGGAGCCAACATACAGTGTAAGGGAGGAGGGTCTTCCTCTTTCTCGCTTCCGCCCTCTCTCCCCTCTCTTGCCAGTGCGCCTTGCTGTTTGGTGGATACCATGAATGGTTGCCCCACCACACCATCTGCCTTGGAGCCAACTAAATATGGACTGAAACTCCTGAGAAACTGTAAGAAATAACCTTTCCTTCCCTAATTTTGGACGTCAGGTATTTTGTCTCAGCAATGAGTAAAAAGTAACCAAGACAATCTGCCAAGGAAAGTTGCCTTTTGAGAGCAAAAGCTACTCTGAGAGGGAGTCTGTGTGGGACACAAACACTGAAACCTTAGAACTGAGGATTTCCAAATCCTCTGAAATTTATCTTATTACTTTGTGCCCTGGATGCTAGACAGGGTATGACAGTAATTAATGCTTTCCTTGCTGGGTTGAAGCCCTGGTTTCAATCCTATTCCATTCAAACACCCTCTTGTCTATTTTTAAAATGTAAGTGTTTAGTCTGTGCTATTGTATCTGGCGATTCAGTAACTTCCCATTGAAATTTTCAGATTCACAGTTTAGAGATTTCCATGAGTCTAAGAAGGACTTAATTTGGACTTTTGAGCAATGCTGCAACTGTTGAAATGTTGGGGAAGAGATTGTTATAATTTTAGTTGAATACAAGATACTCGAATCATGTTAGGTGGAATTATTATTATGACACTGTGTTTATTAGGAGATTGAGTATGATTTAAAGAGAAGTGATTTAAAGAATTGGAGTTGCATCTGATAATCTTGATTGTCAGTCCTCCTGACTGTATTAAAAGATACCGGAGAGGCAATAGGATCATAGAGGAATTTATATGCCTCAATTGATTAATGTTGACTTCATAGTTGGATGTACTGTCAAAGGTGGGGTCCAATTTTAGAAGATGGGTCACTAAAGATATGTTTCTGGAGAACATGTCTCTAGCTGGGTTTCTTTACCTGCTCTGTTTCTTGGCTGTGGAGGACTACCTGGACAGTTCTCCTTGAAACAAGAATTCTTGGCCCTACTTCCACCATGTACTGTTATGTACAGAGCTGGCTAGGATATTTCTTTTGCTGTAAGAAATGCAAATGGATCTATCTGAGGTACTGAGAGGTAGTTTTCAAGCAATGCGACTGGTCAGAGATGCCCAACTCCCAAGTAATATGCATGAGCTAGACCAAGTGGCTCTACTTTGTAGACTGACACTGAGCTCCAAGAAAGAGGCTGTGACATCTCAGAGTATGAGGATGACACATCAGAACTGAAGCACAGACCCCAAAATGCTAGATGCTGCTCCAATCTGTGATATGCAGATTACTCTTTCTGTGTATCTCTTTCTGCATATTGCAGAGGTGATGATTTCAGGCAGTCTACCTAACCCAGTTCACAGTGCTCCCCGTACTTTCTGCCTTTCTCTCAGTCACTTGTCCTTGAGCCACTTCCCTCTTTAAGAAGTAGTAAAACTCAGGTTCAGCCCTGGGTCTAGGCCTTTGATCTTGTTAGCCATTATTCGGACTGGACTCAGGATCCCCTTGACTCTCCACTATTTTAGATATGTACTTGTGTCTTTGTTTGCACCACAGGTTGCATTGGAAGTGATAGATTGGAGTCAACACACTAGAATTCCAGTAGATTTCCCCTGGGATTACAAACATAAACTTCACTGGACTGAACCGCAATAAGGTCCAGGAAGCGCTTCCTATATCTGGCCACTTTACAGTGAGCAGTCTTGCACCACCATTCCTTTCTTCCATGATGGTCCTACCTTTGAGCCAATTGACTAGGGACTGTGTTCTATGAAACTGTGAGTTAAATCTTTTTTTTACTTTAATTTGTGGATTCTGTGTATTTCGTCCCAGAAATAAGAGAGTTGACTAATACAGTGTTTTATTTTTACTTGAATTAATTTCTAACCCTTCCATTTTTTTTTTCTCATATCTTTGCTTTCCTCACTACTTGGCTTGCCTCAGAAATAATGAAATGGGAAACTTTCTTTAATATAAAGATTAAAGTTCAAAAATTATACATTAGGACTTAAGTATCCTCAGCATCTCTAAAATATGTCTGTCAAATACTGTTAAACTTTGAACATATTTTCGATTTATGAAAGTCTGCTATTTCTCAAGACATTACATTGAATGTGCTATATTTAGAGCCTACTTTTGAACTGAGTTTTTAAAAAATGCAATCAGATTCCTAATTGCTATGAGTGAGCTCAAAGTATTTTTCTTAGTATCTTTAAGGGTGAAAAATATTTTCATATTATCCTAATCACTGGCTTTCATTGGCAGCATGACAGTTTGTACAGTGTAAGAAGTAGATAACAGTGTAAACAAAGAAACACTAAATCATAAAAAAAAATGTTGAAAATTCTTTGAAGAGAGTGGGCATGGAAAGGTGCATATATTGATCCAGATTATAGTTGACTGTAGCAGAATCTACATAAAACTTTAAAGGTAGAATCAAATACTTTGTCCACTTTACATTTAATGAAATATTTTAAAAATAATGCTTAGTTTCATTTCCACACTTTTCAGACATTATGCGCAAAAAATAAACAAATGACAAATACTGCAAAGCAAAATAAATTAGTAAACTGTTATTTCTAAATTTGTTTACCAAAGTAATAAACTTATGATTTGCATTTGTATATCCATATTTGTACTATTAAGAGATTAAAAAGTGATTGATTCAATGATTTTTCTATATATTATCCTCTTAAGAATACTAGGGATACCTCAAATTTAAATTTTTATCTGTTGATAACTTAGAGGCTTCAGGTAGAAGAAAGATAACAACTAAATTTTAGGCAATCTTTTTAACATGGAGGGTTATTTCCTAGCAAATAATTGTCCTATAATAAGCCTAAAAGTAAAAAAAAAAAAAAAAATTAAGGAGAAATTACAGCTAAAATGCAGGTCATTTTATATTTACTTTCTATTAAGTTAATATTTCTACACATACTATCTTATTTGTAATGCTTGTATTGTTTATAACCAGATTTCTTTATTTTTCCTCCCACAAAAGTATGTACAACTTATTAGCTATTGAAATATTCTAAATTAAAATTATTATTAGCATTAAATATATGTATATATTCACATCATTTTGTTTTTTGAAACAAAGCAACACAAAAAATTACCTATTGTCTTTTATCCTCAAAAGAAAGAGAAATTATTTCTTTTTACACGAAACTGAAATATCAAAAAAAATGAATATATAATGATTTTAAATTAACCTGAATAGCTTGTAAAATGCCTTGAATTAAATAACTGTGACCTATTGTTGTTGTACAATAATTTTATCCATGTATCACAGCTCTATTGCCTCAGGGACAGCAGTAAAATTTAAATTATTTGACAACTTGTGTTGTCACTGTTATATATTTTGAAGTTATAAAATTTGCTAACTTACTTCCTGTTCAGCAAATCTATAGGTGATAGTAAATGTCATTCATTCAGAGTTTAACAGAAAACCACTTGTAAGTTTGTAAGTCAACTATGAATTTTCAATTATAATTCATCTTTTCCACATTTCACAAAGAATTAGGCAACATATGATAATTACTAAAAAAGTACTCTTACAAATAATATAAAATGAACCTATATACACCTTTGTGTTTGTTTTGTTTTGTTTCATTTTGTGCTGCTATATATGTAGCTCCCGGTCCTGTGCATGTTTGATAGGTACTTTACCAATGAGCTGTGTTCTGGGCCCTCTAGACTCTTAAGAAAAGAATTCTTTAGCATTTCAATAATTTATTTGGTTCAATGGTATGCACACTTGTGGTATGCTTTCTAATATTTCAAGATATCTGTTACTATATCTATTCTCCCATCATTATGTGTTTATCTCATGAGAACAGAGACCCAACTAATACAATGATTTTTTAACTTAAAGGAAATCAATGAAGTTATTTTCATATGTGAAAATGGTTACAAATGTCAATAACTGAGTCATCATTTACTGTACTGGGCTTTCCACCCTCATGTGTTTTTTCTTTCCAGTATGATCTGGTAATGCTGTCTATCATCTCAGTGGATTTTCAAAACTCAGTATTTTATGAGCACCCAAGTAAGTCCAGTCTTTGGCCCTCCATTGACATTTACTTATAATGTAAGTCCCTTAGAGAGTCTGTGTACTCAGAATATACACCCATTAAGACAAAATTATGAAACCTGCCTCTAACCTAGATACCTTCTAGTCACAATTTTTCATACAATTCAGTCTATAATTTACCAAAAAAAAAAAAAAACCCAAAAAAGTGTATTATTTTCATTCCATAATACCTGTATGTGTCTCCTGAATCACCTACTGCATTAAAACCTTAAATATTCCAAGTCGTTTTGCCCTCCATAGTTTATTTCTAATTTCCAGTTTTCATTTTTATAGCTATTATATGTATCCATTTATTTACATACTTCTGTAGTCTTCTTTCATCATCTGGGTACCCTTTGAAATTTTCCTATTCATATCTAGGTTCTGTTTGACAGATCAATCATGTCTATAAATCCATTATATTAGAACTTCTTACAAAAACTTTTAATTCATTTAATTTTCCTGTATGCAAAATTCTTGCATATTTTAAAACTCAGCCTTGGTTCCTTTGCAACCTGTGCTAGTTATTTCGTGTTTTTGCATTTGTTTTGTCATCACTTCTATAGAATTGTAGGCCCAGGAAACTGATTTCTATGGTAGTTTTAAGGGTCTGTAGGTAAAAAAGAATCACCAGTGTGAACTCAATGGCCAGAGTGAGAGGAGTAAGGATTTCCATGTTCCTCACCCTCCTTGCCAGGTTGCTGTTCAGGCATTGGTTGTTCTGCTCATGGGTGCAGTTCTTTGGGGAGGTCCTTACCATGTTAATACAGATTGTCACTTTCTAATAATACTGCTCTCTTCCATTGCATTTAAATATATGAATGGTTTCTTGTTTTACTATATTTTAGGTAATTTCTTGTTATTTCAATTTCTTGAAGTATCAAGATCCAAATCAAAGCTTACCATTTCATGGTACTCATTTTTTACTTCTCCCTAAATAGCTATCTTTTCTCATTCTGTGTTTATGAATTTTGTATTTTTTAAATCTAGCATTTAAAATTGACTTCTGTTTCACCACACACAATACCAATGGCAGGTGATCAACAAAACAGATAAGATAGGAGAATATTTTCACAATATTGAGGTAAGGAAGAAATCTGAACCATGACCAAGGAACACAAAGTATAAAGAAAAATATTGTAATGAATGAATACACAATGCATTAACCACTGGCTTCAAATTTAGCAGCCAGTAAAGCTACAAAAGATCGAAGAATTTAGGACAGTAGTTGCCGTCGTTAAAGAAGTAGCAACTGGGAAGCAGGTTGGCCTGCTGGTAATTATAGTTCAGCATTGGGTGGATATCCTGTTGTATGTATGGTTTTCTCAAAAGTTAACATATGTTTTCATGGATATATCTAATTTTGTAGCAGTTCAACTGAAGTAAAACTGTAAAGTCTACATACAGTAATTACTCACTGGACAAAGAAGACATAGAACCAGGTTGTTGAGAATGTAAAATTGACTGCAATCAGTGCAGATGGGTTTAGGTTAAGGGAAATATCAAAATTTTACTCTAAATTCAGAAGCAGAAGTTGAAAGTTCAAATGTAGGATAGTAGTGCACTAAACTTTTAAAAATTTCTGACCATCATGGAAACTACAGAACCTGCCCTCATTGTTGCTTATTGACTCTCTCTCCCTCTCATCTATTAGGGCAAACTCCATCAGCAGTTAAATATATCCTAATAATTTCTACTAGTGAAATCTCCTAAGTAATTAACAATGTGATTTTGAAAAGCAAGCCCTATCAGCCATAGCTTTCCGTAGCAAGAATAAAAAACGGAGATTCCTTTTCAACCAGACCACCGCCTGTTTGATTTAAAAATAAGAACTTTGCTGTTCAATATGAAAACCATTCTGGAGTTTTAATTGTTTTAAAAAAACAAAGTTTTCATAGTTCTGAACTGAATACACCAAACATATCCAAGGCTTGTTGAGAGTTTACTCCTTAAAAATGCTAAAAATGCAAGTATAGTATTCTACAGGTATTTCACAAATGTCAATATAAAGGTAGATTATATGTTGATAATTACTTCCATTATATGACCTTGACTTGGGGTAGAAATATGTGTAGATAGGTTGGGATAACCTAAATTTTTAGTTGTTTTTGAGAAATCATCTGGAGAAATATAAGAAAAAGTAAATCAATTAAAAGCAATACATACCAGCTAAAAAGAAAAAATAAGTTGAGATGTAGTAGGATGTGTTTTGAACAAAGATTTGGTGATACTAAATATCTCATGGATAACCAATCGTGTACTTTTGTTTGGCTGTCTGTTCTGCAAAGAATGAGTGTACATGCTGCTACTCTAAAGTGTTGACAGAAAAGGTGCTATTGGACTCTTTCTACTACCAGTACTCTCACTTACATTCGGTCGTTAGAAGTCTGTTTTAGACAGCTAATATACTTGATTTTTTATTTATGTTAAGTAATTTAGAACCAAACTAAGCAAATACACAAGAAAAAAAAAAAAAACACAGCTTTGTGCTAAGTGGCAGTGTCATTAATTTGTACTCAGTATCATTGTTTGTTTGTAATCTTTCTGATTACTCCAATTTAAATACCAACAGCCCAGTCTATTTTGCTAATATTAGTCTTCAGCAGGAGAATCTTGCCAATGCATTCCCATCTGCAGGTACATATGCTTTCAAACTCCTTCCTTCTAGGTGACAGAAGGTTAATATATGCTGCTGGTAAAAAATGTCTTAATTTTCTTTCATTTTTACTGAAGACAAGTAGATAAACATCTATGGGCAGATATCGGACTGCAGGCATAAATATGCTTTAAAAGAAAGAACTCTTCTGTTATGCAAGATACTTTTAGAAGGAATTGTTTAGTATATTACCTGATTGCAACCCAGCTCCAGAAAATGTGTATTTTGAATACTCTTGGAATTTTTCCAGTGCCTTTACTGTATTGCAGTCCATTTACTTGCATCTTCAGGAGGTAAAGAAAATAAATACAATAGTTTAAGTTATTAAAAGATTATACTAAAAACAGCATTTCCTTTTCACTTTAAATCACAATTGGCGATACAAATGTGGGATTTTATTTTAGTCTTAGTGCAATCTGTTGAAAAATGACTAAATAAAAAGCAACTCTGCGGTATATATTTCAAAAATTTAAAAATTTGCTTTTGAGGAGATTAATACACTAACATATTGCACTTTATTTGATACCTCTGCAAATTATAGAAATCATGAGAAAGCACTGAGTTCTATCATTTTCCAAAAATATTATTGCCATCAAGACTTTGAATTGTTGTTCAACAATTACAGTTGATTATTAAAATAGGTATTCCATAACCAATACCACTTTTATCTACAAGTACTAAATAAAAAAGTAGCATAATAAAGACAATAATACAAAAATTGGAGTGATATACCAAATTATATATTTATCATTTTTGAAAGTTGCAATTTTGATACTTCAATTATTTAATGATTTAAAATTAATTTCAGAAAAATTTAAGATTTTAAATTCTAAATAAATAATTTCTAAGAAAAATTATGTTTCTTCGGAATGCTAGAAGATAATTCTGATCCTGACTCATGTTCTCTGATCAGACTGATACACAATATGCAATAGTATAATAATTTCTATAATAATCATATACAATCATTTGTTTACTTTGTTACTTAAATGTGACTCCCATATGATTCTTTTTTATAAAGAAAAATTTAAGAAAAGCTATTCATATCAAGATTCAGAACATTCTAATACCCTCTAAAAGCATTGTATCTTGACTTACTTTATAGATGCAGTGTTAAAAAGTAGTATTTTCCAGTATTTTTTTCTTCATTAGAATCGTGTACTAGTTTATACCAATCTCAGGAAATCTACTATAACTTCCAAAGATCTGATCATTAGGGTATGCCCTTGGGAAATTGTTTGCCTTATAAATGAAACAAACTGTCAGCATATGTTGTACTTTCATTCTTACACATGCACAAATGACAAGTTTCAGACCATTTTATCTGTGACCATGGCACACAAATAAAATGCGATGTTCATTTCAAGATTTTGAACTTGCACAAACTCACAGATTAAGTGACTGTCTCAGAAGTTTTGTGCTCAGTAATATCATAGTAGAAGACTCCTCAGTGACTTTGTCAGAATGCTAAGTTCTGAATCATAAACATTGCTGTGTTTGCCTTTTTTCTTTTTTTTTATACTGGGGATCAAACTCATTAACTCACTCTTGCCAGGCAGGCACTTATGCCACTGAACTATATCCCCAGCCCCTAATTTCTTATTTTTAAAATTTAAGTGGAATTTGCATGGAAAGCACTGGTTAATCATCAATAAATACACGTACAGAAAAAGGAGATACCAACTAAGATAGCTCTGACCAGATGGAAAATTAGGTCTGTACAAGTAGGCCCCATAGTGACCCACGGCAGCTTAAATAAAGCCATCTGCTCTAAAAATAATTACATATAATTCATTCATTTCTTCCGTACTTTCTTTTTTCTTTCTTTTTTCTCTTTTTTTCTTGCTTTCTTGATTTCTGTATTTTGCCACTGCACTGTGAAAAATCCTTTACTGATCTTCCACTCTCTCCATAATCATATCAAACTTACATAATATGAAGTCGAGCTGGTATATACTTTCTTTCCCCAATTGAAACACCATTCTATAACTATTTCTAGCCATACTATTCAATTTCCTGTATTTCCAATGTATTGTGCTAACTCCATCTCTATAATTTGATGAATAGTTCCTGCTCAAAGGAATTATCAAGCTAAGGTTTAATATTTCCTATTTCTAGTCATACATATAAAGAGCTAGCAAGTTGACTCTGAAGTCCCCATCATAAGAGAAAAGCTGGAAAAGCAAACCTAAATTCAACAAATTTTCTATTTTTTCCAAATAATTGAGATGACAGAGTCTAAAGAAATAATAAAGTGTTTTTTGCCTCTACTGTCTCTCATTCATTTAACACAGCATTCTGACCCAGATGTGTGGAAGTTTCTCCCCATACACAAACCTGTAACCTATTCGGCAACAGCTGACTGTCCTACAAGCTGACTAAATTTTGACACTCTACCTGGAGTCTCAAAGATTCCACCAAATGTAAAAGACCTAGTCTCACACAACTGAGAGTATTTCAGATATCAATCACAACTCCCAATTTTTGTCCTAGGTTTCTGCATGATTGGTGATGAACTGAGGTGCTTATGGTCTCTCAATTTCAATTAACTTGCGGGACTGGATTACATATCTCAGAAAAAAATGGTTTACTTCGGTTCATTCAATTATTATAAAAGTTACAACAGATGAACTACCAGATGAAGAGGACATGGAATTTTTATGCCTCTTCAATGTATTTCATCCTCCAGCAGCTGCCATATTATTTTAAAGAAATTAGAGGCAATATCTAAGGGATATTAATGAACATATAAGCATTGAAAACTATTGTTAGATTTTAACCTAGACATTTAAAATTATGTTCTATATATTAAGTTTAAATTGAAAAGAACAGAATATTTAGTAAGGATATTGATTTTCATTGTACATAATCCATATATTTTAAAACCCAATAGATGGATAAAGAATGCAGAACAGAAATCAATTAGAAACTAAATCTATCTCTCTCAGTTGAGAATATATTCGTGATTACTTGTGAATTCAATTTTAGAGAAGTTTTGAAGTTACCTTAACAAGTTAGAAAGTATTTTTTGAATAATAAACTTCAGTAACTTCAGTGATATTCATGAATTCTTTGTAGTTAATCTATGAATTCTTTGTACTTAATCTACATAATTGATTCATAAGCAAATAAATATCACCAATTGTTAAGTTCGGTGGAAAATTTACCCTCTATAGAAAATATTCTCCTCTAACTATAGGTTGCATATGGAAAATCATGTATAACAAAACATAGAAATATCCATATAATTTCCTTTTTAATTTTTTATTGTCTCTTGCTAAATGTCACAAAAATTATACCAAACTAATAATGTATTATTTTGAATTTGCCCATTTTGCATATATTTAAAAAACCAAAAATATGTTCTTTACCTAGTTCTACTTAATTATGCTTGTCTAAGCAGACTTTTTACTGTATAGTGCAGTATAGTTGCTGGCATATTTATAAGAACAATTAATATGAATAAGGAAGGAAGCAAAAGAAAATCTTCAGGTTCAGTTTTTTATGTGAGAATATTCATGTTTATAGAATCATCATGGTTTAGATTTTTGCTCAACCAATTTTAATTTAACTCTACTTAGATGTTCAAAACAGATTTAACTCTTACTCCATTATCCTTAATGGTATTAACTAAACTTTTAACAATCAACCACAAAAATGACAAAAATATACTTAAATTTTCATGCTTTGGTAATGGAAGTCACACCCTAGAGGTCAATAATTGTGCAGTTTGTGGAGACTTGTAGGAATATGCTTTCATTTCCTGAAACTTTATTAAAATGGCTACTTAACATTGAATTGGAGCTGAAAAGAAACATCTTAAATTTCACCTTACCATTGTATGATGATTAGTTAACTGAGTGATTGAGAAGGTAATGTGTATTCATTTTGACGCTCTCAAAACTCATATCCCAATATAAAATTATATTAGGTGACCACAAAGTTATATTTGAAAATGTGACTATTAAGAGCAAAGTAAAAATAATGCAGCATGTTACATAAAAATCATACACCATTTTGGCTAATTTTAACAACCTGCATGATATAGTAAATTGCCCATTAGAAATTCATATGTTTGGGTTATGCTCATAATTCTGGCCCTGTGATTAGTGCCACTGTGATGGCCAACAACTGGGTCTAAAGAATTGGGTCTCAAATTGTTCATCTGTACTGAACAATTGTATGTCAGTCAAGTACAATAGAGAAGATCATCTTTTTGAAATCCAGAGTTTATTTATGGAGGCTGAGTGCTTGCACCTCAAGTTCTTAGATGGTGTTACTTCATGGTAATAATTTTTAAAATTATCAACGAAAAAGAAATATCCCTTTCTCCTATATACATTATACTATCTTTATTTGGAGAAAAACATAGCCATACACAAGAATTGAATAACATGTTCTATCTGGGAAGAATTTTTACTTTCTGTTACCATCTAATGTGTTTTGTTAACAGTATATTTAGTAACTGTAGAGTTTCTCTTTAGAGAAGAAGGAAGCTAAGGATAAGAAATTATTCTGATGAAATCATTTTACATAAATTTTTCAAGGTAGTTTCTTTACAAGGCTGTAACAAAAATATGGTTAGCAGAAATAAAAGATTAGGGAAAATATTAGCTAAGCAGAATTAGAATTAACTTTTGATAAACACAATATCGATTAATAATATATATTTTATAAATTAGACAAGTTAGTGTTGTTAATATTCACCAGTCAGTCTTTCAAGCACCACTGTTTTCTCAAACCATGAATAACATGCTTTAACATTCTCAAGACTATGCAGAATTCAGTGTCAATATGAGAAAAGAGAGTTCTTTCTTTTAATAAGTACTCTGCTTAATAAGCAGAAACATATACACATATGCTTACATTACTTTTCCTATTTCAGAATCATAGCTTTATCAATGCCCCAACAATATTCTACTTAGATACTACTCAGTGGAGTTCATAAATGGCTAAAAAGATAAACTCAAACACAATAACACTTCTTCTTTTTTAAATCAGTGATTTACTCAATAGTATCAGGCTCTGTTTTAGTCTGATAATATACTGCTACAGTAAATCCACCAAAAATATCTGTCCTTCTTAGATTCACGTTCTACTGGAGATGATCGGGAAACTATTATCATGATAAATTATCAAGTTTATGCAGAAAAAACTGTAGTGTCATAGAAATGTATTAAATATGAAAATGATGGGTTTTAGGTAAATATGTAACTTGAAAACAGATACAGAGAAAAAGAAAAAAAATCTGTGAGAAATTGATGTTTTGGATGAGCATAAGAGTGAACCAACGGGGTCGTCTGGCAAAAGAACACTTCAGGGTCAAGAACAAGTCAGAGCAGAGAATCAGAATGTAATGTACTTGTAACATAAAGGAAAGGGGTAGTCAAGAGACACAGAGAAAGTATTAAGACATAATAGGAGGCAGGAGATATAGTTCAGCAGCACAAGCACCTGCTGGGCAAACACAAGGTCCTGAGTTCAATTCCCAGTACCAATCAATCAATCAATAAAGTAAGGTAATGGGGTCAGATTTTCTCTGGCTTATTAGGCCTTAGTAAGAAATTTATCCTTTCCTCGTAGAGAAGTGGATAAACATGGTATGATCTTGAGCAGGGGAATGGCTTCTATTATGTCAGAATCACAGTGACCCTTCTTTCAAGAACAGAGCGGAGTGCAGATGCAGAGTTGGAGCACCTACTCCTAGCAAAAGTCTAGGACAGGACAAAGCACCAAACAACCCCATAACCTCAGCAAGTTACCACCACAAATTTTACTTCTCATATGGGCAAAGCTCTGACCCAAGTTCACAAGTCATCTCTGGATATGAGTTCAAATGGACAAAAACACTGTCTTGGCATTGTCTTCAAAATTTTAGACAGAAAAGAGAATGAGGGAAAACAAGTGTCAATCCTTAAAGCTTCCACAAGAAAGTTTTTTGTGTCATTGTTACTTACATTCCACTAAGCAAGCCAAGTCAAGTGGTCCAGTAGAACTTTAAGGGTAATGAAGAAGAGCAATGCTCTCAGCATCCAGAGAAAGGAACTGTCATAAGGAATTTTTCAGAAACCCCAGCATGAGTGCCTTGGTCTAGGGAGGAAGTGGTGAAAAGTGAAGTGAAGGTGGTGAAAAGTAGTTGGATTCTGGGCAGTTTTGGAAAATACAGTCATCAGTACTTCCTGTCCAACAGGGTGTTGTATGTGGGAGAAAGATAGGAGGGGAATTAAAATGGTTTTGGGGGGATAATCAACAGGAGAGTGTCATTATGATGAAGATGGTAAGGTTAAACAGAACCTAGAGGGGATCTTAGATTTGCACATTTAAAATTCTAGACACTCAAGGTGAAGGCAGAAGCAAGCCACTGAACATACCCACTAGAGACTTCCAAGAATGGCTCTGGACTGGAGATAAAAATAAGGAAATTTGAGCACATAGGTCCTGTTTAAATTTGTACTGACATGGAAGAGTTCACCAAGGGAATCAGTACAGGTCCAAGGAGTGAGTTCTTTAGCCAGCCACTACAAAGCTAGATTTTAATATCTGAATTCAAAATGTAATGAATGAAAAATTAATTAATCAAGTGTCCCTCTAGATCCATGTGCTATTGGGAAGCCAAGTCTATCAAAATGTACCATGATTGTCTAAATATTCTTGACCAGAGAGCTCTACTCCCTGAAAGTAAATGATGTATGTGAAATATCTAAGGACCAGTGCTGTATGGATGTTGACCAACTAGAATGGACACTGGGCAAAACGAGGTCAGTGCTGCTTGTAACACTAACTGTTAGCACACTTTCAAGTTCCCCTGTGTACTTTGTGAGAGTCAACTTCATTTCCATTGGCAATAGTTCCTTGTTATTTGCCTTATTATTTTATATTACATTGTACCAGAAATACACTATTAGAACATATTACTTTGTGCAAATAATTTAATTTAATTGTATTTTATTCATTTTGGTACAGGTAACTTAACTCATGACCTCACACTTGCCAGGTAGGCACTGTGCTGCTGAACTATATTCCTGGCCCCAATGTGCTAATCATTTAAATGGCTGTTTTTACCATAAAACCTAAATATGAGAGTATTTTTTCTTATGATGTTGCAACAGCATGAAGCACAAGTCTTGAAACAGGTGGATCTTAAATTATGAACATGAAAAAGTAAGTTTTTAAATAATTACAACTATAATAACCAAGTAAGTTACAAGTTTCAGCATTTATCTTTGTGCTGTTTGATCTTATAATTCAATATTTATCATACAAGTCTTTAAGAATTTATATCTAAAAGCAAAACAACTTGACAGATTTTCCTAGTCTAAAGTTGTGATAGGTGCAGTAGGATTTGGAGGTATCGCTTAATGGTAAATTGTTAGCCTTGTATAAACAAAACTCTAGCACTAAAATAAAAGTGCCATAACAAATGGAGAAATTATAAAATTAATTATTTTCCCATCTGGATGACCTATTATATTGTGAACTTCTTAAGGAAACACAATTTATTTACTGATAAACATATAGCACAGTACATGTGCCATAATAAATTCTTGATACTTTTATTCAAAAATAACTTGAGAATTTTATTTTATGAAAGGTATTGTTCACATAATAAGGCAAAAAAGAAATAAAATGCAAGATTACTATCCTGTTGTTTTTGCTTCATATTTTACTATTACATACAGTAGATTTGTGTAGTGGATTGAAAACTGATCGTCAACATAAACACCAGCTGAACTGAATCAGCATGGTGCTGAGAGTAGATGGCCCACCTGAGGCTTGTGGCCAGCATTAAAAGGAAACCTAGAGATGAAGAGTGTGTTGTTGTTGTTTGATACTGTTGGTTTTTCTGATGCTGTGGGTTCTCCTGGAGGAGCTTGCTGAGCTTTTTTCTTGATACAAACTTGGCTGTTCTCATTGTGAAAGGAGCATGGGACCTTATTGCTGAGAATGCTGGTGGTTCACTTTGGGGGAAACTCTGAAACTTACTTTGAGCATTGCTTCCTAGCCCTTGAGGGGAAGATGGTGTGCTATTCAATCTCCAGGAGAAGCTTGTCACACTGGGTTCCTAATATGAACTCAGCTGCTCTCATTGTTGGAGGAACTCAGGACCTCACTGTTGTTGAGGAAGGCTGTGATAATTTTCAGGGGAGCCCTGGTCTTTTATTTGAGCGTTGCTTCTTGGCTCCAGTGCAGAACCCTCAACATATCAGCACAGATCCTTCATCCTGCTGGCACAGACTTTCTAGCTTCCACTGCTTACCTTTGAGATTTCCCAGTGCAGATTTATGAAACAGACTTGCGTGAGTTGTTGTGGGGTGTAGGCCTCCATTTGAACTCATGGGAGGCATTGTCATGGGCTGTTGGTCTTCAGCTGGACTCATGCAGGATATTGCTGTATTCTCTAAGTTTTTAGTGCATGGATAGATTTCCTGCACTTTTTGTATTTGACTCTGGTGACTATCATAAAATAATACTATAAATTATGTGTACTGTATATAATTGTTTTCCTTGCAATCCCTGACTACAACAATTTCTAATTATAGCATAGCAGACTAAGTTGTAATTCCAGGCAATGATGAGTGGTGTATACCACTTTAAATCAGGACATGAGAATAAGGAAACAAAAAGGAAGAGAAGCAGAATCTGGAGAAAATGTTACCTCTTGAAATGATTACAAATGATAAAGGATATGAATAATATGCAGATGCCAACTAAGTAGATATTCAAACAAATATACTTTAGATGGAAAACTATAACAACTATGAAGACTCACAGCCAGTAATAACCTTAGTAGAGTCAAAGCCAAAAAGGCAAAAGAACTGAATCAGTACAAGTAGGAAAATAAAAGATAGCATAGATGATCAGCAATTTAGGCAGACGCTTTGTAAACTACAGAATTCACATTTTATTGTGTGATATAAACTCATATGGTTGTGAAAATCATAGATATAGGGGCTGAGTTACGTTTCCAAAAGATTACTTTGGATTACTTGTGTAGAGGTAAGTCAGGTAAAATGAGACCATGGTATTCATTAACAGATTATATAATATGGAAAAATATTCGATGTGTTTTGGACAAGCAGAAGGGAGGTAACTGAAATCATATTTGAAAACTAACCACTGAACTTTTAGATAGCAAACAACAAATTCCAAATTGTTGACCAAGCAAATTGTTGAACAACTGCATGGAACTTTCGGGAAAGATGAAGCAAGACTAAATTCTAGTACTTTAGTCTCATTTATTAATATAGGAATATTAGAAGACCAGATTTTAGAGCCAGTAAATCAGTTTTGACTCTGTATGTATCTACAACAGAAATATCAAATTGTAAAGTTAGAATAACACTGTATGATCATCAGTACATACAATGAATTCTAATTCATGGAAATATATGTAGACAGCTAGGGATTAAGTAGAAAAGGAAAGAGGAAAAGATGAAAATTGGACACCTTTCCTTTGTGACTTGTAAGAGGAATAAACTAAACTAAATATGATCTACTAAGAAGAGAGAACACCAATCAATAGACAATTTGGTTTACAAATACACACACACACACACACACACAAAGTTCAAGAAACGTGACTGTTGTGTAAAATAATACAACATGCTTTGTAATAGTTGTGTTAATTGTAGTGATTGTTATAAGAGATATGACTACCAAGATATCACACTGTGTGTTGACAATGTATGATTACTATTAAACATTAAGGGTTTTAAAATAAAGTCAAATATAATGCTGGTTAAAGTTGATCATTGGGTTTGGTCACTGAAGATGCTGAAGATACTATTGGCAGTAACTTATTCATATTAGAATAATCAAACTTAAGAGTTTACTGTATTAAGAAAGAATAAGAAAATGTGAATATAGCCCCAGTGAGTTTTATGAAAGTATGAGGAACTAAAGAGATTTTTGTTAGCTTTTAAATTGGAAACATTTTTACAGTTATGATTGTAATGTGGGAAAGCAGGATATTTGAGTGCAGATTAGTAGATTTGCTAATGAAAGATGAGTCAAATACATTTTTAATTTCTTTCATTTTCTCAGTGAAAGAAGTAGCACTGAAAGGAAAGGAGAGGTATGAAAAGAAAGGAAAATTTCGAAGGTAGTCTTTTGAAGGATAAGAAATATGACCATGGACATGTAAACTTTTATAAAAACTAATCTGGGTGAGTAGAGAGTAAAACCTACATGGAGTGTTTGATGAAGATGGGGTTTGGTTTGATATTTGCATAATCATGATAACTACTCTTACAAATCTTATTTTAAAATTTTTTTAAAAACAAATCTGGAAAGTGAAGCGGAGTACATTAATTTGAAGTCACTTAATAGACAAAATAAAATAGGTTTTGGTTGATAGTTTTTTTGTGCATATTTTACAATTTCAGTTTCCTCAACACCTTTTAATAAGTCACTTGACATTTTGGATCTCCAAAAGAATGATTCTTAATGTTGTATTTGAGGATAACATTTCTTCTGGGGGAAAAGGAGATGCGCAAGATGTGTGATTATTTCCGCTTCTTCAGTGTACAGTTGCCATGGAAGACATCTACAGCACTCTTCAAGGAAGGCCTGAGAAAGATTAAAGCACATACTTTAATGTAATGTAGAGAATATGGTTTAGGAGAGTTCGAAATATTTGAACATGCACCCTTCTAAACATACTTCTTAGTGACTCCATAATACTTTCTACCATCCTTATTTAATTAGTACAGTAGTCTGATATTTATTGTGTGAAATACACATAACTAATAAATAGTCTTTTTCTGGCAATCAGATACTAACTACATTTTTTTATTGATTTCAATGTTACACAGCATAAACAGTCCTTATCTGAAAAGCCTAGGGCTAAGTAATTTTGAACTTTTAGACTTTTTATTCATATTTTGGAATAGCTGCATATAAATAATGAGATACTCTGGGGAAGTAACTCAAATCTAAAAACAAAATTTATTTATATTTCATATACACCTTGTACACATAGCCCAAAGGTAATTTTTCACAATGCTGTTACTACTGCTGTATTTTTACTGCTAGCTGTCACATGAGGTCAGGTGTAGAATTTTCCTCTAGTGGCATAAAGTCAGTAGTTAAGAAGTTTTGGACTTGAAGCATTTTAGATTTATGATTTTTTTTTTGAATGAGAAGCATGCAACCCATACTTAAATTTGAAAAAAGCAGAAACAGGCTATCTACTTGAATATGTTCTAGATTTCAAAGAATGACTCTTTCCTTTGAAGAGTGTTCTATTTTAAGTAAGCCCAGATAAAGCAAGACATAACAGCCAATATTTCAAGTTGTTTTCAAGTGTTGCTAAAGACAAAACTTGAGTTAATTGTACCACTTTGTTCATGGCAGCTGAAGAGACAATGTGTGAAATTGAGAATGCTAGTTTCATAATTTAAAGGCAAGTAAAGACAAAAACAAACAAACAAACATACAAACAAAAAAAAAAGTAAATCTGATTTTATAACTTCGAGGGTAGCCTAAGTAAAAACACTTCCGTACTTTCATTAGATTTTCTCCTAATTTATTCCACATAGCTGAGGTTGCTGAAAGTTCCATATGTTGATACTTTAATTAGCAATTTAGTATATGCTACCTGCTCTGCATTTGGAAATGACTTTGAGAATGAAGGCAGACAGAGTCTGTTCAATAGGCGTTTGCAAAATACTATCTCCACCAACTGGTTTGTGGAAACCAGAAGTATCACCTGCGTTTCTGATTGCTAATCCAAAGCGTATTTCAAGTTTCAGTTGATGTATGGGACTCCTGTGCCCCCTGTTCCCTGTCCACACAGTGGATGAGATCACATTCTGTGCAGAGGGAACTGCATCTTATCTAAGTGCTCCAAATCCGCTGTTTTAAAAAAGGGTGCCACAGAATAGAAATGTCTTTTATTGAATTGAGTTGAAAGCATTTACATCCAGGAGGAAAGCTGTGTTTTCCAGGAATACTCAGAAATGACTAATTGCATCTGGTGCCCGGTGCACAAAGCAAATAATTTAGTGTTGTCTTCACAGTTTTTAAGGGCAAAAAAGGTACACTTGGCTCAGAGACTGACTATATTGCTTTTCAAGATACATTTATTGTTTCAAGGGATGATACCTTCTTTCCTCCCTTCTGTTTATTATTCTAGTTCAATTTCTTTATATTGTTTTCACTTTCTCTTTTTGTTTCTACATTAAATTATGAAGAGAAAAGTGAAATCATTTTGCAAAATCCTTCGTTTACTCATGTATAGTTTCAAAAAATGTGGAGATTGATTATCAGAATATTGATTTTTTTCTTAACATTTTATTAACCCAATATAATTCAACTTGGTGAATTTAGTGGGGATTAATAGATTAGAGCCTATGAAAATATATATTCTAGTTAATCATTCCTTAATGTGAACATTATAGTATTATTGTGTAACTCTTCTAAGTTCTAATATTTATTTTTCTGCTGTTTGTATTTTATATATTAAGAGAGATTTTATAATTGTCATTCTTATTTTTGTTTGTGTCACATTGATGCACTTCATTATTTTTTATTTTTAATCCCTAAAGTTTACATCCAATTAGTGTACAGGAATGCTATTGATTTTTGAGTGTTGGCTTTGGATTTTGGTATTCTACTGAATTTGTTTACTAAATCTACTAGTTTTTGGTAGAGTTTTTGTAGCCTTCTATGTAGACTATCAAGTTATCTGCAAATAACGATAATTTGGACTTCCTCCAAGATGGCCACCCAGATGACACCGTGACAGGGAGGCTCCCTGAATATACCATCAAAATGCTGGAATATAAACTAATATAATAACAGAGAGAAGGAAAAAAGAGGGAGATGGGTCCTCTGGACCCAAGAAGAATCTAAAACGAGAACTGTAGCCCACGGAAAGAGTAAAAGAATGAAATAAACAAAGGTGGAGACCAGAAGCACCTCTGTCCGGAGCAGAATCCAATCGGCGCTGCGACCCGAGCCGAGCAGAGAAGGTACGATCCAGGTGCTCTTGATACGCGTGGAGTTGCCGGGAGAATTGTGGCGGTGTGGCGCGACAATAGAGTCGACGGTCGAGAGCGGGCGAGTGAGTGAACCCGGCGACCCCCAGCCCCCCACCCCCGAGGGAGAGCGAGGGACAGCCATTTTGAGACCGGAACTGCACCTAATTAGGCACGGTTCCTGGAAGGCTGTGGTGGAAACGACGCGGGTGCCCTGGGGGTGATAGAGGAGGGTTGGGCGGACGGCCCTGTACGGTTAACCAGACAGCGGCCCTATCCTCTCGCGCACCGCAGTAGACATTCGCAGAGCAGAAACAGGCTTGGGAGAGGCAGTGGACCAACACGGCCTCACTGGCAAGCCCAGGAAAATGCCAAGACGGAAAGGCAGAGGGCGCTCTCCAGACTCCGATACAAGCAGAACCGATCGCGGGGACACTAATGCTGACATGGTCGGGAGTCCAAAAATTAAACTCTCAGAGGAGTTGACAACAGAAGTGGGGAGACAACTCCACGAAGCTATGAAAGAAATTAAAGCAGCACTGTTAACCCAACTGAGAATTGAAATGAAACTCATAATCGGGGAATTGCTAAACGCCTCTAAAGGAAACATAGCAGGAAAGGTGGAG
>RJWM01014935.1:0-49103 GCA_004363535.1 Dasyprocta punctata
AGACAGGGTCTCAATATGCAGTTCAGGCTGGCCTTGAACTCACTTTGTAACCCAGGCTGGTCTCAAACTCACAACGATCCTCCTGCCTCAGCCTCCTGAGTGCTGGGATTAAAGGTGTGCACCACCACGCCCGGCTCTATAGGCATGTTTTGCAATCTTGTCTGCACAGTGGAATCACCTGGAGTGCTAAAAAACACATGCCCAGGGGCCACCCCCAAAGATCTAGCTTTTGTTGGTCTAGGTAACAACTCAAGGTTTGGAAGTCTGAAAATCCTGAAAGTGTCTTAATCTGCAATTTAAGTTGAGAACCACCGCCCTAGACTTGGGAAAACGCTTAACTGGATTCATAGGGTATGGGAACTCAGAGAGGCCCAAGGGATCTTCTACTCCAGGATTTCTAAACCTGAAGTTTGTGAACAGGGATTAGAAACTGATGGGCTTCCTGAATCCATGCCCCAATTTAGAATGTAAAGTTTTTGCACTTATGTTCATTTTTTCCCCTGTTCTGAACAGCTTCTTTAATTTTCCTATGATTCTAAAGAGATTTATTTATTTATTTTTAAAAGCTAAGATCTAATAAACCCAACTTTTAGGTGTACAGGTATACAGACAAGGAAAGCAAGCTTTAGAAGTAAAGTAGACTCCTCAGTGCAACCTGACTATTTAATAGAGTAACTGGGGCTAGCATTTAAAAACTTCAAAATCCAGTCCACTTAGAATCTTTTGACTCTTTTTACCTGATGCATGCAAAGAAAGAATGCATCTGAGCAGGGGCAGCGTTGCTGAAGGTGAGACTAGCCCTCAAAACAAGTTTGCAAAATATGTCTTCTGACTGGAAGATTTGATAGGTATAACAAGTCAGCAGCATTCTGAGTGTCTTTCTAATTTCTGAACCGTTGTGTGGAAATTCTGATTAACTGTGATGAAACAATTGGAAGCTTGTAATAAACAGAATTTCCTTTGAACTAGCTATTTAGAAAGAGGACTGCAGTAAGTTGGCAGTAGGGGTTCAGGGAAAACGAATATCCTGCATTTGGCCTAGAAGTTGCTTCCCACTAGAGGAGATTCAGAATTGATATTTAGAATGATCACTCCAGGGTACTGCACATTTCTCAATTATCAAAGAAAGATTTAATTATGTTCACCAGGTGCTACTTAGTTCCCAATTAACCAGAATATTAAAATAGCACCAATACACTTCCTGTGTGTACTCCAGTTGATCAGACTTTGGTTGTAGAATTGACTTAGGTTTCTGGCCTGGTCTGGGCAAAGTGCCTCCTTGAATTCTGTTTCTTTCTCTATAAAAGTCAGAACTCTGAAGCCCTTCAAAAAACAGAACCCAGAGCTTGTATTCTGTGGAATAATCTTTTAGGATGGGTTGATATTTTTTTCCCACTCCCACTCCCCATGGACTTACTGGGGAGCCCACAGAGCTAAGAGGGCCCTGGTTGAAATACTGTTAATTGGGAAGTCTCAAAGATGTCACCAATTCAGACCAGTTACTCCCTCCTTGTGCATGAAGGTGACAAACGGAAGGCTTTGTGTTGGTTCCCAAACCTCAGGGGAAGATAGTGGAAAATTTTGAACAGAATGTGGTCTTACAAGTACCCTGCTGTAGCCCAGGGAAGGATGAAAGAGAATGGAGGGCCAGAAAGAGCAGCTTAATGTGACAAATGTCCCTATGACATGATCACGGAAGTCTCCCTTCTTGGGATGTCATTGTCAAATGTTGACAATATCATCATTTCTGTGTCTTTGAGAGTCATTAGGAAATATCAGCTTTATGCCTATTATCTTTTCCGGCACAGTGAAGAAGGAGAAATGGTTTTTTCCTGCCTTAACAGAAACATCTTTATATAGCATTTTCCAAGTTCCTGGACTGGACAGTATGAATTTGAGGTGGAAAATCAAATCGACTCACAGATCCCTGGGTGAAGAGGTGGCAGCTAGTGTAAGTGTGAGAAGCAGAAGGACTAGATCTAGCCCCATTTCTGGCACTTAGCAGCTGTTCATCTTGAGGTGAGTCCCTCCACCTCCCTGAGCTTTCCTTTATATATATGTAAAAAGGGGACCATAAAAGTAGGTTCCTAAGCACTTTGTATGAGGATTAAGAGAATACATCTGAAAAGCACTTGTAAACTATAAATGGCTGCTTAAATGACTGTGGTTTTCATACTTCCCTAGTTGAGCACACAGCAAGGGACTGGAAACACTTGCCTACACTTTTCATCAGCCTGCCCTGCTTTTTCCTGGGTGAACTCCAATATACTTGGAAAAGAGGAAGGTGTCTCATTCTGTCCTGCTCTCGTTTCTCCATGTGGTTCAAGCTAATGGGGAAGATGGGGAACTGCCAGGGGAGCAGGATACGGGCTCCACGCCAGCTCTGACTCTGTGAGCCCTCATCCAGCAGGGTCCCACAAAATGATGCCAATTAAGTTCCTTATTGAAACATGAAAAATGTATAATTATTAGGTCAGCTTTGGCACTCTCTGGGCTGGGATATGGGCACATTTTTGCTGTTTGCATTCATTCTTTATTATTTTATGTTGTAACTGCTCAGACTGAATCCCAGGTCTGCGTGTTTGCCAAAATGTACATAGCTGACTCCTATTCTCAACTTGGGTTCCAAGATCATCATCTATTATGGATTGCAAATAAGACTTCAGGATGTGGGGTTTCCTGTCTCAAGTTAGCATCGACCTTAGATAATAGAAAACCTGGCCTGTGGCAACCAGCTCACTTATTCTCTTGGCCTGGATCCTCAAAAGATTATTTTCAAGACAAGAAGTGATTTTGGCCCCTGGGCTGCAATAAGGGGATGGGTGGAAAAATGATGACTGATATGTTTCATTCATAGCACTTAGGAGTTTTGTTTCCAAAACATGTGCTTGATAATTTCCCTTGTAAAACTCTCCATGGAGGATGTGGGAATATCCATCTATTGTATGTATCCATACACCAGGTGGAGCGGAAACTGAGCTTTCCCCTTGGACAAATGAAGGGAAGAATTTTCCCTTTAGGTAGCAAACACTATACAGACTTTCCAAAGCTCACTAAGATTCCTCTCTGGTGAAGTTTGAGGCTTTCTGGATTTGTTGGAGACCCCTATCTCAATTGTAACACAAACATACCATCTATATTACTCAGCTTTCTGTCACTGGGACCAAATACTAGGCATACACAATTTAAACCAGAAAAGATTTATTTTGGCTCACAGTTTCAGAAGTTTTAATCCATGGTTGGCTGGCTCCAAGGCAAAGAAATGACATGGTAGATGGGCATAGTGGAGGAAAGCTGCTCAATCGATGGCAGCCAGGAAATTGAGAGAAAGGAAGGAAAAGAATCAGAGAGACAACAATGGACCAGGGACAAAAATTCATCTTTCTAGGCCATACCCCCAGTGACCCAACTGCTGTAATCAGGCCCCACTACCTGATAGCACATTCAACTATGAGCTTGTCCACTAATGAGGTTAGTGCCCTCATGATCCAGTTGCCTTCTGAAGCCCCCTCTTTGAACACATGAGACTGTGGGTTGCATTTTTGATTCAAACCATAACAGAAGTAGACCAAAGTGTTTTTTGATTTCGAGCATCAGCAGAAGCAAACAAAAAGTAAAACCCAAAAGGACAAGTACCAAATGGAAAAAGGAAAAAATCATCAAGAAATAAGGTCTGAGGTGAGTGTCATGGTATACTCAGCTACTTGGGAGGATGGGGCAGGATGATTTCAAGTTTGAGGCCATCTTGGGAAAGTCTCGAACAAAAGCAAAGCAATACAAAACAAAACACAGTTGGGAATGCAGCTCAGTGCTCACTGGATTCAATCCTCAGCACTATAAAAGCAAAAGGAAAACGAAACAAAACAAATCCATCAGTACCTAAGAAATGATTGTGCTAGTCATATTGGATGGTGAGGGGGTAATGGTGGTGCCTAGGTTTACTCTAAGCTAGAAGTGGGAAGTCTTCACTTAGTACCTTTTCCATGACTTTGTTGCTTTCACAGTTTCTTAAATTCATTGGAATTAGTGATTGGAGAGAATGAACCATTACTATGGGTGCACTTTTGGCCAAACTCTCACCTCCATTGCCTCATGTTGCTCTGTCTGCCACTTTGGGCAAGATACGGCCAGCTGTCTTACTGGGGAGGAGACTGATGGCCAAGGGAAGGGTAAGGTGCTCAAGGCTATATGACTGGAACTTAGTAAAGCCCTAGACAGAGGCTGCAAAGCAGGTTTTGCCATTCAAAAGCCTTCCCAAGAGTCTGTGTTTCTTAAGTAACCTAGAATATATCTGTTTATTTTTTGTTTTGAAGGCATTACCTTGACCTGACTGAACCTGAGGCTTAGAGGCATATGAATTCCTCTAGTATGAATTCTCTACAGTAGAGGGAAGCTTATTTAGAACTTACATGGTCTTCCAGGTCATAATTGTGTGTGTGAGTAAATAACTCCTGTCAAAGGGAATAACACTTTTGAATTGTGTCCATTGGATGTTCTCAGTATTTACCCATCATCCATCCATCCATCCATTCATCCATCCATCCATACATCCATCCATCCATCCACAGCTTTCTATGCCCTAGCAGACATGGAGAGAATTATTGTGTAAGATGATATGCTAGGAAGAACAAGGTCTTTGGTGTAGCCTCTCAAAGCTTGTGTGACTCAGGACACGCAGTTGAATCTTTACTGAAATTTCTTCATTTGCAAACTGAGAATTATAACACTCATGGGCTTAGGACAATAGACAGTGCATGCTTAATAAAAAGCAGCAGTGATGATAATTAAATGCAATCCTTGCTCAAGAAAATGAAGTTTTAAAGTATAAATGTAAGAAGTTAAAAATATTTGTGGAAGCAAGTTTGCAAATGATGAGTGCTATGGTAAAAGCAAACGTCAGGAGAGAATTCTACAGAAGCGGGGAAGGCTGGGCTGAGTTGAAGTTCAGGGATTGGGGGAGGAGAGTTCTGAAAAGTTCTATTTCTGTTGTTTTCAAATGAAAGAAATACACATTATTTAATGGGTAACCTTCATATGTTCTTGTATCAAAGGAGTTCTGACAGAATGGTTGAATTAAAACAACCAGAATTGGGTCAAAATGTCCCATCCCCATGTGAGAACAGAGCAGTTGGTATTTCCATATCCTGAGCCCAAATTCTGCAACTGACTGTCTCCCTGAATGCCACCTCCACAGGGCAAAGGGGGAAAGCACAGGGGGCCAGCACTGCTTTGAGGTGTAACTGGAAATTTGGCACTGGTGGCGATGTGCTGAGGCAAATGGCCAACAGACCCACACCCACAGCAGAAATCGTAACCTGGCAACATTTACTCCACAATTTATCGAGTTTCTAAAAGTGGAATCGATTGTATCAGAGCCAAAGAGTTTCAGTCTGAGCCCTGGGAGATGGAAAAGCATACTAACCAGGAAGAAAACTCGGTCCAGGTTACCTGTTACTGTATCTGCAATCACTGGACAGGCAGTGTGAATCAAACAGACTGGGCACTTGGTCATATTTCAGAAATGAGTGCATGGAAATACCTCCTCTTGGGTGTGACCTCTGTATCCTTCTGCCAGACCTGAACTGAAGGAAGTAGAGAGTTTGTGGGATCTGTGTTTTTTCACTGAGCAAATACTGCATGATTCCTTCAAAGTGACAGATCTGAAAACCAGGTGCTTTTCAGAGAAAAGTGTGGTGGGAAAAGAGAAAGATGTGAAGAGTAGAGTTGTCAGCGATGAAAGAATGGATAGAAAAGAAGATGTGGAAGATGACATAGGGCATGTACTCAATGTATGGTCTTCTCTCCTCGCCCTCTTTCTTCATTCTCTTCTCCTTTTTGGATAGTCTTTCGTACATGAACTATTATGTCCAGCACCCAGAGGAAGTGACAGTGAATTCTCGGCACCTCTAAGGACTCTACCATGTCCGCTCCCAGTTCTGACTTCCCCAGTATTACCCATAATCTGGTTTCTAATACCACAATCCAAGTCTGCATGTTTTGTACCTCATATAAATGCAGTAAGTACTCTTTTGTGTGTAGTTTGTTTTGCCCAACATTGTAACATTTCTCCAAGATTTTGAATGTGGTTGAAGATGTTCATTTTCATCACCAAGTCGCAGACCTTTGTGTGATTATACCATGATTTCTTTATCCATTCTAGAGTTGATGATATTTGGGTTGGTTTCCACTTTGGAAAGTGGGGCTATAACACAATCACACTGTTGTGAATATCCCAGTGCACATCTTTATCAACGTATGTGAGCATGTCTGTTGAGTATGTACCTAGTAGTGAATTTCAGAGTCATAGGATATTTATTTATTCAGGTTTAGTAGATAATGACAAGAGGCTTTTGAAAATGATTGGTCTAAAACAAATACCGACTTGCCACATACATATAATCAGTTCGTGAAAAGCTCTGGATAGTTCACACCTTTCCAAAATTTGCTTAATACATGTTTGTTGGTGGAACGTGGTTTGAGGTACTTTGCCTGGAGGAACTCTGCAGGATTCATGTCTTACGTGTTCAGTCCTCACACTCGGTCTTTTTCATATTCATGGTTAAAACAACAACTCACATTTATTAAACAGTTTCTGCAAGTCAGGAACTGTGCAAAGTTCTCTACAGGCATCAGCTCATTTAATCTCCTCAGTATTCCTATGAGACAGGTAATGTTATCATCCTCAGTTTAAAGTTCTAAAATGGGGAGATTGGAATGGTTAATGAATTTCCTGCAGGCACAGAGCGAGCACAGAGTGGTGTAGCCAGAATGTGAGCAGCAGGAACCTGATGCCAGGAGACGTGCCCTTGGCAGCAGGTATATTAACTTTTCAAGGAAACACAGGGGCATGGAGAAATTCTGAATAGATTGCCCCAGCTGCAGGTACCTGTCAGGGCAGACAAAGTCTCCCACTTGGCACATCTGGGGAGGCTGGCACTGTCACCACAGGCTGGGAGAACTGGCCCATAGGGTGGAGAAAAGGTGCCTACAGCAGGGACCAGCAAACTCTTTGTGTAAGGGACCAAGATCTCTGTTGCAACTAGATCTTGTTACTGCAATCTGTAGGCAGCATGTGAATAGATGGGCATAGCTGTATTCCTATAAAACCTTTTTGATAAAAACAGGTAGTGGGTTGGACTTGATCTGTGGGCCGTGGTTTGCTGATCCTCCCCTGGAGCACCAGGACCAAAGCCTGGTGTAAGGTTGGGAGATGGGTGGAATCTTGGGGGCCAATTGCTCCTGCAAACTGCTAAGTAGAAACTGCTGTGAGTGTCCTTCTCCATCCCGGGTTGCCTTTCTTGCAAAGGAACAGGTCACGTCATGCCTCTATGTATCCTGGGTCCACTGAGACAAAGTCTTGCAGGTCCTGGAATATACAGCTGTGTCTGAGGGGTCTTCTGCTGCCCCTGCTGTACCTGTCAGCTCCCTGGTATGGGCTCTTTGGACCTTTTAGTAGCATCGACTAGCTGGTCTGTAGGTACTATAGTCTCCGTGCAGCCGCATTACCAGCATAAGAATATGCTCAAGCCAGCACCTCTCAGACGGTTCTGAGGAACGCTAGCATTTCCTGGGATGCCAGTGGAGGCAGTTCACTCAAGGAAAAGTAGAAGGGATGGCTAGATTTGCAATGTCAAGGTGGATGTATTTATTCAATTTCTTTCACTGAAGGATCCTCAACCTTCTAAAATCTTTAGACATTTATGTCTTTCAACTTTCAGCTTAAGGGTGTTTTACTCAGAGTGGACGCCTCTGATAGCATGATTGGTTATCCCATCACTGTATGTCATACCTGTCTCATCCACCCCTGCATATTCCCTACTACTTGTTTTTGTGCCCCCTCTTTTTTTTTCCCCATTGGAGTCAGAAGTTCATCTATCTTGTTCAGACTTTATTCTCACTATCTAAAACACTTTCTGGGGGTATAGTAGGTGTTTAATAAGTGTTTGTTGGTTGAACAATAAGATGTATAGTATATTAATAAGTTGGGGCTATAATTTATAGTGTTTCTAAATCATTCTGGAAATGGGATACATTTAGGGGCAAACACTCAGGCTATTAGGAATCTATGAAACACATTTAGCAAACAATGATTTTAGACAGACATATGTTTGATCTGTGTTAGTTTGTAAGGGTTGCCTTTTTCTTGGTCTGGAAATGGACCCTGGGAATGTTGAAACTGTTCTGACACGAGTCAGTTTGAAATCAGTCTATTGGAAAGCTATGGGGTCATGCCTCTGTGTAGTAAATTCTACCAGCTGATGACTCTGTAGACCTCGAGTTCTTGCCCTTACTCAACTGGGAGAGAAAATGTAAGCAACAGATGTAGAGGTTTAGTATAAGAGTCTTCCTAGGGGCTTAAGAGAGACACTCTGATTCTGATCAGGAAGTCATATGGCGATAAGTACAGATTTAGCTCTGGGTTTCAGATTAAAGGCAGGATCGGATTTCAGAAACAGGGTATCTGATGGAACTTGTCCCAGGGGACTTGGAGAGAAGCAGCTTTGTCAATAAACGGTCAGTATAGAATTCTCCTTCACCATTCCCCACCCTCAACATCCAGCTGCCCAAAACAATGTGTGTCCATGTCTCTAATCTCCAGATCTCACCAACCAATGTGAACTCAGTGCCCTACATTTTTGACCCTGGAGCATCCTTATCTCAGTTATCAGAGGGCAGAATTAATCCATGGCAATTCCTGGAAGGACAGTACGGAGATATCTTTTACCTTTCACAATAGCTAGATAGAGGCTATAAGCAAATCTCATTTTCTCCTTGACATTCATTATTCAGTCATAAAATATATATTATATGTCCTAAAGGAAAAGAGTGCTGTAAATGACAGCTAAATTTTTGGAGGAAAAAGGCTACGATGACAATATCAGAATTAAGACGGTCATTAAGATTCAGAGAGGGTTTTTGCTGTGAGCCCCTTGTATTTGTTGAGCACTTACTATACGCCAGGAAGTATTCTAAGCATTTTCCATGCATCTTTTCTCATAGCAATCTTGAGGTAGGGACAACTTTCATCTCCACTTATAGCATTTGACTAAGGCAGTGCAGGCTTTAAGGAGTGGTGTTAGGGTCTGAACTCTAGCACAATCTGATATTGGATTTTATTATGCTCTACACATCAGGCTGTAGCATCCCTTTTTCATTAATCTGTCCTTTCTCCACAAAGCTTATTTTTCTAATAAAAGTAACATAAGCCCATTGTTAAAAAATTATTATGTAATTATCAATTGTAGGAAGTAAAGATTGTTCTCTCTAAACTGTACTTCCTAAACCAACTTCATAAAATTTGTTGAATATCCTTTTAGATGTTCATATACATGTATTCAGTAACTTACACTTATGTCACTATCATTTCAAAGGGCTATTGTGCAATTAGCTTTTCCTACATATCAATGTAATTGAACATTTTTAAAGCCATCACATATAGACTCAATTCAATCTTCTGTAATGTTGTAGCTTAGTATATGGATATACTATATTTTAAATAAATAGAAGTATATTTTCTTCAGGGTGTCACTTGATTTTGCTTATGTTTCTTATTTTGGGTGTGATGTGGTGCATTTTAATAGTCAATTTTATCAACTATTTCTTTTATGGATAATTTTTGGTTGCAAGCGTTTTCCCCTGTGATCTAACTCTTATACTTAATGATGTTTGAATTTCATGCCACACCTTTCTCATTTTCTTAAGCCTTGTTGCTTTCACAGAGCTCTGGTATTCACTGGCATGTACCAACAGTGACAAATTTATAGCCTTAAATTTTTTTTTTTTTTTTTTTTTTTTGCTGGAAGGTGTCATTACTGTTCCTGCTGCATGATAACATTTTGAAGTTTTACATCTGATATAAATGTTTATTTAAAGTGAACATATGAAGGTTGTTGGGCTGAGTTTCGGGAAGCCAGAGCTGATTTTGGATGCTGCCATTGACTTTCTGTTTGACTTAAGTCTTCCAGGTCAGCGTCCTCTGTGTATTGATGGTTTTCAGACTTTTTCAGTGCTAGGAGATTTGTCCAGTGATATCACCTATTTCCTTGATATACTGTGAATTTCTTGTTACTGTTTATTCATATTGAACCCCTCCTTGTATCAGATGCTACACTAGATAGAGGGTGGCAAATTTCTCAGAATGATATTAGCCAAACACTAAAATTACTACTAAAATTCTTTCCAGTGTAGTTGTGTGGTGTCAGGAAGAGATATAGAATTCTGTGATCACTCCTGGTGCCCTCTGATCCATGGTCAGTATCCATGGTGGTGACCAGCTGAGGACATAGACTGGTCATTATTCCACACCTATGGGGAAGATTTGAAGCCCCAGCAGCTGTAATACTCCAGCTTAACTTATACACCTGCCAATTCTTACATGGTATTTTTTTTTAACTACAAAAGAGTGATTTGTGGTCTTTTAATTCTTACCTACCCCTATGACGAGGAGTGTCACAGATCTCTTTTGAAATCTGAAGGCACTTCATACAGAAAAGTATGCACACAAACTTGTGAAAAATTTCAGGGCAATAGGATTTCACTTTCTCCAGGTCTTTACTTGGGTTTTGTCTCATGGAATGAGACTGTTTCAGGTTAAAGTTCTGTTCAAATAAGGGAAATCCTACTATCATGTTAAAATGTGATAAATTCCTTATGACCCCAAACAGGACAAAATATTCTTCTTATCTCTATATCCCAACTTGGGCTTGAATGGCTTTCATATTTGGTCTATACTTACATGAAAATCAAAAATAGCTTGGATTAATCAACTGAAACATTGCATTTCATAAAAAACCTTTTCTGATAACCCAAGTAAATGGCATATCTCCCTTCTCCAAGTAGACCCAAGTGTGTATTCCTCTCATCTATTCCTTGCTTGGTTATACAAGTAGTTGTTCTTTATCTATTCAAACTGTTTTTGGGCTTTGAGAATCCCCAAAAAGATATGACATGGTCCTTGTCCTCCCAGAGATGAGAGGGATCAGATATATTTGAAAAATGTCCTAAAAATTTCAGGCCCTCTCCTAGGTAAGCATATGTATACACATAAGTATTTCAATTTCTAGTTTATGATTTATCTCTAGTTTAAGAATCTGTGCCATGTGATTATTTGGTTAAATATCTGAACAAATAATTTTGAAGGATTATTATAAGTGAAAAGATAACCAAAAGCTGAGTTTATTTTTGGAAAAAGAGAGATCACAAACAATCTGTAACCTTTCATGAACTTCTGCTCCTGAGTGGTGACTGATTAGATAATTCAGAGAGACTTTTGCACTGGAGATAATTAAAAAATACAGATAAGGTATAAATAATTTTTCTAAAAGCATCAGTGTTCTAATGAGATAATGAGCTTGTAATGGCTTGCGGTCAAAAGAGGTAAGAGACATAGGAAAAAGAGCAAAACTCTGACACTGTTGCCTTTCTTTTAGTCCATTTTTTTTGTGGCTGTAACAACATCAGAGCATGAGTAATTTGTAATAAACAGAAATTTATTGTCTCTCATTTCTGGAGGCTAGGAAGTTGAAGACTGAGGGGCCAGCATGTGGCAAGGTCTCTCTCCCTCTCTGTCTGTCTGTCTGTCTGTCTGTCTGTTTTTCTTTCTTGTAACATGGCGGAAGGTATCATTTGAAGGGAGAAAGGAGAAGGGAAGAGGGGGAAGGGAAGGGAAGGATATATAAGGGAGAACAGAGCACATCTTTTTATAAGGAACTCGCTCCCCCAATGATAATGGCATTAAACTACTCATGAAGCTAAAGCCCTCATGGCCTGCTCACCTCTTAGAGACATCCTTGAGGATTAAGTTTCTAACACATGCTTTTGGAGACATTTATTGTTTTGGAATGTGGGCTGGGAAGTTTGACTTTTGTATTTGTTGGCCTTTGCACATCTAGGAGAACAAGAGTTGAAATATAAGACCTGGGCCCCAAGAATGGGGCTCCTGCTACTACCTGCTCTTGGGCAGAGGTAAAGATGTGCTGTGTAGCTGTAAAGGTGAACCAGACATAAGCTATTCTCAGTGAGCTGTTCTTCAACGGAATAGTCTTCCAAATCTTAAGACTTGAAATGGTGGACTCATTTTCCCAAGATACTAAGTATTTGGTAATAGCAAATTAGAATCCACATTGATGGAAGAAAATATCACATTAGGCCTTACATTAATTCTGCAAATAATGTGAAAACCAGGCATCATGGGAAATAAATTCATATAGGTAAATACCAGATGATAGACATGATAGAATTGGATGCACCAGAACTCCAGAAACTAGAATTAACTGCCAGTCACAGAATATAAGAGGTTTGATTACTATAGTTGAAGAGATAAAAGCTAATTTTGAATATTTGGCAGTGAGTTATAATGTCTAAAAAGTGATACAGTAGATTTGCAAAGGAAATAAATGGAAGTTTTTGAATTGAAAAATTAAATAACCAAAATTAACAACTCAATGGATAAGTTTAACTGCAGGTTAGACTTGGCTAAAGAAATACTAGGAAAGTCAGGTTTTAAGAAACTATCCAGAATGAAGTAGATAAAGTTAAAAAGTACTGAGCACACAAAAAGGCAAGTTACAGCCACAAAGGACAGAGTGAGAAGGTCTCACTGCGTTTAACCAAAGTTCTGGAAGGGGAGGAAAGAATGAGGCAGCAACAATATGTAAAGCAGTAAAGAGAGCCTCAGCCCTTCAGTCCATTGTTAACTCCATGATAGTATCAAAATTTCTTACTGAAGTCTACATTAACAGGCATACCTAGCAAGACATGGTGAAGTGTCTGTTGAATTTGTTAGGTGGGGAAACTGTCCTGTTATGTTTTATTCTATTTTGCACTTTTGTCATAGTTTTTTTAGAATTTTAAAATAATCTAAGAGATGTGAAGTTCTACAGATATGACTGTACATCCAAATATCTAAATCTCTGTATTTGCAGCTATCATTTCAAAAATTATATCTAAATCTAAAGTTGACTGTACAGTAGAAGTTTAAGCCCTCCTTTATAATCTGATTATTCAGTTTTGATAAAAATACATCTCCTTAAACTCATATTTGTTACTTAGATTGCACTCAATTTTGTTTCCTGATGTGAAAAGTCTTATTGCAGCTTTTGATAATGACTTAGAAATTCTAAGCTGGTCACTAAAAATTAAAATATTGGTATTTATTTGTGTTTGCTCCATTTCATTGATGATATGGTATTCTAGTATGTAACTTTATGTTTTCTTTTGAAACAGAAAGGAAATGTGATGTTTTGCAGGTTCCCTTAGAAACAGATTCTAAAACAGACATATAGGGAATTTAATGGAGTGTTAATGAGGAGAACTGAACTCATGCCTGGGGAATGGAAGAGCCAGGACCAGGCAGGGGGAGGATTGATCTGAAAGGAAATGACAACAAAAATTCTAGCTGACCCCTTAGGGTTGTCCTTCAGCAAGAGCTCATCCTGCAACAAGGGAGTTTAAGTGATATACTTCCTCCCTGTGACACTAATGACCTCTGTGCTATCAAGGCTGCATCTAGATACAGGACATGACCACTGTGATCTGTTCTACCCCTACAACACTTCTGACACACATGGGTGAGGATTTTCCCACATTATCAACTCCCCAGCTCTCCAGAAAGCAGCCGGGTATTCTACGGTTTAATTCAACTCTGATGCTGACTACCTGGAGTTAACATCAGAGCCCACAAGTTAAAGGGTAAATTCCACAAGGCTGCTCCCATTTTAGATGCCAATGATAAGTTCCAGACTACAAGAATTTTGGATAGATTGCCTATAAATGCAGGAACTCCCACAACCTCTCCTTTCAGGTTTGATAAATATGCTGGAGTGGCTCACAGAACACAGGAGAGCACTTTATTTGCATTTGCCAATTTATTATAGAGAATCTCAACAAAAAGTCAGATAGGAAGTACATAAGATGAGGTCTGGAGGGGTCCTGAGTGCGGGCACATCTGTCCCTGGGAGTTACGATGCACTGCTCTTCCAGCATGCGACTGTGTTCAGCAGCTGGAGGCTTTCAGAATCCCATCATTTAGGGTTTTTAATGTAAGTCCATCATGTAGACAAGGCTGATTAAATCACTGGCCATCCGTGATTAGCTCAATCCCCAGCACCTTACTTCTCCCTAGTAGTTGGAAGAGCAGACTGAAAAATGTCAATCCTTTAATCATGCTTTAATCATTCTGATAACCAACCTCCATCCTGAAGCTCTCCAGGGGCCACCACTCACCCCATTAATTTCCAAGGGTCTTAGGAGCTCTTGTATCAGGAACCAGAGAAAAGACCAAATACAACCAAAGGTGTTCTTATTACCCTATGACTCAGGCAATTACAAAGGTTTAGGAACCCTCTGCTAGAAACTTGGAATGAACACCAGATATATATTTATTATTATACCACAGTATCATGTGACATTGGAGACTTCCTTTACATGCCAGCAGTTCTTTAGAGGAGATACTGTTGAGAGCTGTCAATCACTAATATTCCCTCTTTTCTGAAGGGAAGGCCATAGAGGCACACTGCAACATGCACTACATGGGTTTAGTGATAAGTCTGAGCATCCTGAGAACATGGTTCAAATCCTAACTTCACTGCTAATTGAAGATGTGATGTTGGTCAAGCCATATAATTCTCTCTTGGCCTGATTTTCTTGTTAGTAAAATAGGTGCTGTAGTCTAGATTTAGAATGTCCTCCAAAAGTCTTATTTGTTCAGACATGGAGGTATGGGAAGGTGATTGGGCCAGAAGGGCACTAAACTCATCAGTGGGACAATCCATTGATGAGCTCATAGCTAAATATGCTGTGAGAAGGTGGGCACTGGTAGGAAGAGGCATGCCACTGGGGTGTGCCTTTGGAGGGTGTATCTCTCTTCCTCAGTTTCTTCCTTTACTCTCTGCTTCCTGGCTACCATGACTTGAACAACTTCTTCTACCATGCCCTTCCACAATGCCATTTCTGTCTTGGAGACAGCTTCCCAGGGGCTGAATCTTCCAAAACTATGAACCAAATTAAATCTCCCCTCCTTTAAGTTCTGGGTGTTGGGTATTTTGCTTGGGAAAGCTAACTGATAACTGATTCTGGGTGTTGGGTATTTTGCTTGGGAAAGCTAAGGGATAGGAATGAGATCAATTTTTTCCTAAATGTTAGTCATTTGCATGGTACTTTATGATTTTTTTTGTCATTTTAGATCAACTATGCTACTGTTTAATATTATTTTATCAGTAAATTTATTTATTGTAGCTTTTTTTAAGGTGAAACTTTATGAAGATATAAGTATAGCAATAGCATTTAGCATAAATAGGAAGTAGCCACAAAAACAAATGTAATGTAAAAAATGTAATGTTACTAATGTGCAGTTGCATATCGTGGCTTATGGAGTCTCTGAGCCTTGAGCCTACTCTGTTTTCTAAAAAAGATTAGCAAATATTATAGAAGCACCATATAGAAAATACAATAATAATGAAGACTTGAACAGCCATTTTTAAAAAGAAGAATGAACATTTTACTGAGAATAAACATTTTTATCTATGTGACTCAGTGATATTTAGTGCTGGATCTCCTGTGGCATCTAAATCCAGGTCATATACTCTCTGAAGGAGGTTTCTGACCTTTCAAGAAAATATTGGATTATGTCATCTTGAAAAATTATATTATTCCATGATTCTGTCCTTATGGAAGAGAAGTGTTAGGGAGTAGATATAGTATGATACATATCTATGTGTAATATATATATATTTGGTCTTGTGTCTATTAGTTTGAGAACTAGTCAGAAGAGTGAGGACCTAAATTTACTGGATGGGGTTTCATACCTGAAATGAGTCATGATGACTAACAAAGAGAACCCAGTGTTTTAATTCTCCCAATATTCCTGGAAGAAGGAGTCTTTCACAGGAAACAGACACTCAGTCTGGTCCAAAAGGCATGGACCAGAGGTCATGGTCCTGGCTGGTCCAAAGGGCATGCTGCATCACGGTGATGGTGAAACTTACAGACTCAAGTGCTCAAACTGCAATCCCAACCCACTTATTCATTGCAAAGTGCCAACACTGCAATTAAACCTGAATACTGAGGTTTTAGTTTAGAAAAAACAACTCAAACACTTGGCTTATGTGCTTACAGAGAGGACTTTGTGTGTCCACTGCTGTGTGCGTGTTGTCGTTTAGCCACCACTGCTTTATGATCTTATGAGTGCAAGCCCACCAGTGTCTTGTCAGATGTCTTTTCCCTGGTGAAAGGAAATTAGTCCATGAATCCTGAGACATCCAGCATTAATAGGAGGGGCCTAGAAAATTCTCCTTTCTTCCTGTGTTCTTCCTAGAAGGCATTAGACCTTGTTCTAATTCATCAGAACCTGTTGACTTTATTTTATCACTTCTGTATATGTGAGTCACAATCAGGAACAAGCTTTTGTTCTATTATTTAATGAAATGAGCAGATAGCATTATACAATATGATATTTTCAAGTATACAAACACTGTGGAATAATTAATACAACTAATTAACAAATGTGTCACCTCACAGTTATTTTTATGACAAGAGCACAATGTTATTGTTGTGCTCTTATCATATGACAAGAATACAGTGTTATTGTTCTTTGTAGTCTTCATGTTGTACACTAGGTATCTTAAAGTTTGCTCCTCCTGTCTAATTGTAATTGTGTAGTCTCTGATCTATCTCCCTACTTAGACCCAATTGCCTCAGTCTTCGATAATCACCACTACAATCTCTACTTGTTTGAGAACAACTTTTTTTAGATTCCACATGTAAGTGAAATTGTATAATACTTGCTTTTCTGTGCCTGTATTATTTCACTTGACATAATGTCCTCAGTTCCACACATCTTGTCACAAAGAACAGGATTTCACTTTTTATGGCCAGATAGTATTCATATATATCACAGTTTTGAAACCCATTTACTCATCCATTTGTGTACCCTCAGTTTGATTCTATATCTTGGCTATTGTGGATAATGTTGTAATGGACTTGCAAATGCTTATATCTCTTTGATATCTGATTTAATTTCTTTGAATACATACCCAGTAGGGGGACTGTTGCATTATGTAGTAATTCTACATAAAACTTTTTGAGAAACTTTCATGTGGTTTTTGATAGTGGTCGTACTAATGTACTCTTCCATCAATAGTGTGTGTACATTTCCTTTTTCTCCTCATTCTCTTACAATTTCATTATCTTTTATATTTCTGATAGTTGTACTGATTAGTATTTCTGTGGTTGGGACAGCATATCTGACATCCACAATGTAAAGGAGGAGGGGTTTATTTTGACTCACAGTTTTAGAGATCTCAGTACATGGTTGGCTGACTCTAAGGCAGAAACATCATGGCAGAAAGACATGGTACAGCAAAGCTATTCATTTCAGTGTTCAGGAAGCAGAGTACCAAACAGGAAGGACTGCAGGTAGCATTTATAGTTCCCAGGATCATGCCCCCCAGATAAACCCGGACATACTCAGAATTGTGCTTTACTAATCTCTCAAGCTAATAAAGTTGACAACCAAGATTAACCATCACAATAAGGATGGGGTGACATCTACTTTTGATTTGGTTAGTGATAGATATTAAATTTTTTTTCTGATGCTTAGTGGTATTAAGAATTTTTCATATATCTGTTGGCCATTTGCATAACTTCTTTTAAGAAATGTCTATTCAGGCCTCTATTTTTAATTTTGTTTTGCTATTGAGTTGTTCGAGTTTGTTACATAGTTTGGATATTAACCTCTTGTTAAATCTATAATGAGTGGAGTTTTGAGTCTTCTTTAGAATTTCAGCTCCATTCTAAACTTAACTAAGGTTATTCAGCAATAATAACAGATACTTCAGCCCAGTCTCAGCATCTTTTAATCTTCAGTGTTAGGACTTTTAGCATGACATTTCCTGCTAAGTTCACTTAATCTAAGTAAGCAGACAGTGACTGTAATGCTATGTCAGTACCAATTTACCCCCATTAGTAATTAGAATCACATATACAAATTGCTGTTCTTGAGGAGGATAAATGTATGCACTCACCTTCAAGAGACTACCACCCCTAATTCAGTTAGATATGTAATTTGAATATTCCTGAGGAATTTGGACCCTGGGGCAAAACCCTCTATCATAAAAATGACTTATGTTAGTATATACAAAATGATGATAATGTCAACCTAGTGGCAGAGAAAGGGAAAGAGGATTTGCAAAAAGAGGAGGGGGAAAATGGAGGGCAGGAGGAGGAATAGCCCTTTATTGAGTGTTTGCCATGTTTTCAATCCTAGGCATCTTTTCACAGGGCCAAGGTTAATAGTTTTTGTAGATGGCCTCTATGTGATGAGTGGCTCCTCAGGTTTAAAGCTCAAGTGGAATTGAATAAGCTAGTGTCTGTTATTTTCTTCCATACTCATCCAACTTCAGTTCTTTTCTGTGGCTCTTTGCATCTTTTCTTAGTGTACAGTTTTTGGGGTCAACTCAACAAAGACTGTGAAAGCAAGTTAGTGTTGTAGGTGTAGTTTCATTTGGTGTTCCTTAAAATTACACAGAATATCTGATGTTCTGCCAGCATTTAGAGAGTGCTGTTATTTCAGGTCTCTGTCTCATCACACCTCATTTGAGAGTCATTTCTCTCTTTGCATCTAAATGTCGTGCTCCCCATACTGTTACTTAATTTTTTTAAATGGCACAGGGACAGAATTTATATGAACAATAATGTCCAAATAAATATGTGTTCCATCTAGTGTGTGACCAGTGTTCTGTTCTGTTTGTCAAGAGCTTGAATATGCAGAGAAAACAGAGTGGGTCAACATCCAGTGAATGTGGTGCTTACATTACATATGGCTTTATCTTGTAAAATTTGATTCATAAAACTTGTAAAGAAGGCTAAATCCCCTCATTATTCATAACAGAAGTGCATTTATAGGTACCCATGGTACCTATGGTCAAAGCAGTTTTCATGGATGGTATGCTGAGGATGCATGATGAAAGGGTCTAGCATAATGCAGATCTTTGAACCTACCTGGAGCCTTGATTATATATAGGAAACCTGCATCTGATTCTGGAATAATACCTTCGCTTTCACTTGAGTCCAATGGTAGTCAACTAGAGTCAAGTCTTGTCTCCCAAGGGGCATTTGGCAGTATCCAGAGACAACTTTGATTGTCTCAGTTTTAGGGTATACTATTGCCTAACTATTCTACTGCTTAACATTCTAATGCTTCTAGATATTCTACAATATCAGTTCCTCAGTAAGGAATTATCCAGTCTAAAATGTCAATTTTAGCTCCCAAGGTTGAGAGCTCTGCAGCTGCTACAGTTTGAGTCTTATTTGTCCCTAACGGTTCACATGCTGGAGGTGTGGTCTGTAGTGTAATGAGACTGAAATATGATGAGACCTTTGAAAGGCGGAGCCTACTGGGAGGTGATTGGAGCATGTCGCCCTTGTATCTCAGGGACTGGGGTAGGTGTCACAGAAGTGAATAAGTTCTAAGACAATAGGTTGTTGCATAGTGACCTTGGTGCTTTCGGCTGTGTTGCATTTTCTCTTACCACTTGGCCTCTCTTACACACCCCCACCTCCACTAGTTCATGGTGTCCACCATGAGGCCCTACTGGAAGGCGATCCTGGTGCTATGCTCTTAGACTTCCAAAACTGTGAATTAAATAAGACTCTTTTCCTTACCAAGTTCCCAGTCTTAGGTATTTTGTTATGGTAACACAAAATGGACTAAGATACCTGCTCCACTCAGTCAACTCTTTTTTTGTTTTGCTATCCTGGACTGAAATTTGAAATGGCATGATACATAATAGCATGGTATAATTTTGTCCAAATACTGTAATGTTTTTTCTGAGAAAGATAGAGATGCTGCATTTTCTAATTCTTGTAGTTGATCATAAGAAGGTCACTCAAGTGGATCTCAGGACAAACATTGTCTTTCCAGAGCAGTCTTTCTCTCACTCCCTGCTGGCAGTGTGCTGTTGAGCCCTAAGAACCAATTGGCAGTGATCAATGTGATTTGCTTTGATGTATTCCTGAAACTAGAGGAATTGTGCAACTATGTGAGTGACACATGCCTGGAGGCAGAGAGTATTATAATTCACAAAGGGGAGAAAGAGGCCAATTAGAGTTGATTAAAAACAAAACACACTGTGGGAAATATTCAGGGCCCAAAATCAATCAGCAAGCTGATGTATGCACACTGAGATTCAGGAATGTCAAAAATGAAGATGGCCCCAACACCCTGTCTTTTACAAGAGCACAGGGGATCAGAGGGCAAGGTGAAGGAGGAGAATTTTACAAACAAGTATGCTTCTCTATAATTCCTATCCTGTCCTTATTTTTTCTGCAACACAGCTAATGATAGTAGAGCTTAATTTTGATTTGCAGTGGCTAAGCTTTGGCTTTAACCCCAGAGAGAGACAATTCCAGTCCTAGTTCTACTACATACAAACTATATACTCTTGGACAAGTTGCTCAGCTTCTTTTAATAACTGTAACCTCATCTGCAAAATGGGGAAATGGCATTTACCTGTTGTGCGTTTGTGAATGTGGTAGCGCAGCCTTGGCACATACTGGAAGCTTGATACCTATGTGCCTGTCCCTTTCCCTCACTGTGGTTGAAGCAAAGTCAACTCTCTCCATCCTACTGAAATGCTTAACTTCCCAGAACAGCTTTCTTAGAAGCATTTTGAAAGTTCTTCAGACTGCAAGCTGTACTCTGAAATTCTTTAATGGTGACAGAATGACGAGCTTTTGCCTTACTTCTCACGTTTTACACATTCTGTTCTTTTTCTTCACTGGTAGTGGCAGTGAGTTGAGGAATGGGAAGAAAGAGGGTGGCAAACACTCAGTTCAATTCTCCTCAACGGGTTGGGCTCAAGAATCTCTAGGATCAGACTGGCTGCTCTTTTTCTCTATTGGGACACTTTAAAGCCTTGTGGGTCCAACATAGTAGCACCTCGTTCTTTGTAACTCATTTCTTTAGGAAGATCAGCCATCTTGAAGCCGAATTGAGATGCATGGGAAAAGCCCAAACTGTTGCCATGCTGTAAAATACATAGCAGTGTTAAAGAGAGTCCCCCCACTACCAGAACCAGGGTAGGGGGATGCAGTTAAACAGGCTTTGGATCTAATTCTCAGGCCAGTTATCTCACTGGGATCAGCATATTAAGGCCCTGGGAAGACAGTAAGTATAACTCCTTTAACAAAAGCAAGGAGTGGCAACTCTGCCTGAGCAGAGGCCATAAGTTTATATATTAGCTATAATATTATTGTTCATAATGATAAGCATTCATTCTTTCTAAGAATGGTGAATGATTTTGATTGTCTTTTGTTTAAGGTGATGGGGGAGTGTCTCTTAAAAAAAGCTATGATCTATCTATTATCTATCTATTGATCTATCTACTTAGAGATGGTTTTATTGCTCAAAGACATCAACTGGGCTCATCTTTGAGGAATGATTTAGTGCTCAAGCATGTAGGAGAGAAGAGTGATCCTATCAGAGCAGGGCATCTATGTATCCTTAACCGAGGAAACCAGGGGCCGTGATGCTTATTAATTTGCTTTATGTTGATACATCTATGTGCATCAGTTTTCCTTCTGGTAAAATGAAAGTGCATGGAGATTAAGAGAGATGGTTTGAAACTGCTCAGAGATCTTTTGCTAACAAGAAGCAGGATCATGTTGAAGTGAGAATACCATAGTTGGGGTCCTTCATTTTGAGTAAAGATCTTCTGGCTGTAATCGGATTGCATGAGAGGATAAAATAAAATGAAAAGGGGTAGTTTAACTACAGCTTCTCGATGTACTTACTAGGTATCCATTTAATGTTACTATTGATATACGATATTGTAAAAATGATAGCCAGAGGTGAATTTGCATTTTCCAGTGCCTGAAGCTTATATAATTCTGAATAATCTTTAAGAAAGAGAACATAGAACAAAAAAAATTAAATATGAATTCATCTGAATAAGAAACCTTTAAAAAGTAATGCTTTCTCAAAAGCTAACAAATATCACAAACTTCACAAAATCAGAAAAATGATGTATTTTTAAATTGACTTCCTGACATTTCTTTATAAGGCTTTTTTCATATCTACTTTGGTTGAATATTCTTTGATTATCCTATTCATGTGACATTTTATAATGCCATTTTCTATAGAGACTGTAAGGATAATTCAACCTCCTCTGCAGCATGGTTGATCAACATTTGTTTTTTACTATTGGTAATTAAAGGAAAATTCCTTCCAGCTTTATAACTTGTTTTTGAGTAATGTCAGGTAAACATTTAGAATGATTGTCAAATTTGAGAAAACTTCAGTCCAGCTTCTTTTAAAAGAACTTTGGAAGAGCATTTTCTAGAGCAGCCTCTGGTTCTTTCCATTGTGTGCTCCATTTTTCTTCATTTACTCATGTCTAGTACTGTATCCTATAGATGTGTTCCCAGAACAGAACCTTCATGTTAGAACTCTGGGGGAGCGGGGCAGATCTCTACAGGTGCAAGCACTCCTGGAAACCACTGTTAAAACTGATGGGGAGCAGTGCCCTTATGCACTATACTTCCTGCAAATTACAGAAATACATCTTGCTCAATTCAGGTTAAATAAATCTTCCACACAACTCTAATGTCATTCAAATAGGAGTCTTAGTTGTGGTTAAAACACTTTCCTCTTGTAAGTCATACAAAACCATATGTTATGTAAACACATTTTTAAAAAAAGAAAGCCCATTGAAGTGAGGGGCTCTGAGCCTTATTTAAACTACTTGAGATGAATGGAAACTCCTTCCGATGGCAACAGATAACACTGAGAAGAGAGTTAGTAGGTTTGGGTTAGTAGTTTGTTCAGGAACTAGCAGTTTGACGTAAGGTTAGCCATTTCTTTCTTTGTGGAACTGTATTTCTCATCTTCAGAAGTTTGAACTTGGGGATGTGTGTGATACCTACAGCAGCGTGTGGTTTCAAGAACTGGTCAGTGTTGATGGGGAAAGGCAGGGAAACCAGTCATTACTGCATCAAGGACTGTCCTTCATCTAGGAGAGAATTGCTAAGAAAACAAACTCCATGTTTTTCCCACAGAGCCATCTTATGAAAACTCTGCACCACTGAGTATTGCTACAATTACAGACTGTGACAGGCCTATCTTTTGTTTTCCCAGGAGTGAGACATGAGTAGTGAACTGAGCTGTCTGAATGACTTACCCAGACATTCCTCTTCTGAAAACCATCAGGGCAGTGCAGAATTGCTTTAGGGGCAGCAGGGCTCAGGTAAATTCCCTAGCTGGTACTGAGTGGGTCTTGGCTCCCGTTTTTCAAAACCTCAAGGAGACAAATCAGCATGTGTATTTAGGAGAATTCCCTCTGCATCTTTTGGCCTTTATGTAATTCTTTTCCTTCACTGGGTAAACTGGAAGTAAAAGAAAGATGGATGGTGGACTGGTTGTTTCTGAGCAGTATGCACTTCGACTCCTATGCTAGGGAAATCCTGGGAAAACCCAAAATTCTAGAGTGTGTGCATATGCATGTAAATGAGTGTGTGTGTGTGTGTGTGTGTGTGTATATGTGTATGTGTACATATACATACTGCATGTGCAACCAAGAATAAACGGTTCTTCTGGGGAAGTTTCTAGAGAGGAAATGTCTTCTTCTGAAGATCTATAGGCATTTTTGAATGTGACAGTCAAGATAGGGATGTGGAGACCATTTTCATTTCCAAGCGCAGAGGCTGACACATAGGTAAGGAACAAGCTTTGTTAAATTTGAAGCCTCATGGTGACTGACCTTGGCCAGCTTTTTTTTTTTTTAAATATGGGTGAGATAGAAGTATTCAGGAAAGAAATAAACATTTGAATTACATTTTTAATACCTAGAAGTTTCTGGGAGATCAAGTTGGTCAATGCACTGTGTACAGGGCAAAAGTCATGCTTTACATATGTGTAGGATGTAAATGTTGACAGCAAGGCTTGGGTGCTTAAACCATGCCAGATCGTGTTCTTCGCATTTATCCACATACGTGCATCCTTAAGGCAACAAACAGACAAAAAACTGGGTATATGAGAAATGCATTTTGTACATTTAACAGTATAGTATGAATATCTATTTACATTAATAAAAATGTTCTACAACATCATCATCACTGATGATTGAATATTATTCCATTGTGTTATAGCAATTTGTTTAATCTTAGACATTTAGAGTGTTTTCAATTTCTCACAATTAACAACAGCGATGAAGTGATAAAGATCCTTGCAAAGAGATGTTTGTCTCCATCTCTAGGGAATAATTGCAGTAGAATTGTTGTGTCAAAGGGTCTGTACATTTTAAAGGCTTTTGATTAAGTATTTCTAAATTGCCCATCCAGAAAAGTTGCAGCAATTTACGCTCACTTCAACAGTGTGGGAGAATGCACATTTCCTCTTACCAGGACTGAATTTTATCATGCTTTGAAATCTTTGCCCATTTAAGAGGGGAAAGATGGTAATTAATTATAATTTGCATTTTTTGATTACTAATGTGATTGAACATTTTTATAAGCCTATTATCCATTTACATTTATTTTTTTGTAAATTGCATATTTATTTCTTTTGGGCAAGAGAATCTTTAGGAAATTCTCCTGGAAGATGCTAGGATCAGATTTTCAAATATTCTTTTTGTTTTTATACTTCAAAAACATGTCTTGTATTGGAAAAAATTCAGAAGCAATCTAAAAGAAGAGAGCAGTGTTTGTTTGTAAGCGGTAAGTATGTCGGCAGTGAGACCTGGGGAAGATTTTAGGGTTCTTGCCTCAAGTCCTAGTTTTGGCCTTGGAGTTGCCTCTGAGGCTTCTCAGTTTCTGTTAATGGCCCTCTAGAACTTTACAGCACTTCTTGTAGAAAGTTTACCAAAGGTTGCCTTATAGTTCAGATATTTGAGAACCTATATTTGTATGTCCTATTCCAAGTTTTAAGCTCCTAAGAAGCAAAGAGAATTTCTTTTTCATCTTTTTAACCTCCTGCTGTACCTAACATGGTATTTTGTCCATCATAAGTGCCCACTAATGTGGACACAGAAATAAGGACACTTCCCAGACATGCCATTGTGTCACGAGACAATTTTGAGTCTTTTACTCTGTTCAGGCTTGTTGGCTAGTCTAAGAAAAATGACTGAACTCTTCAGTCCTCATTCTCCGTACCCCAGAGAAAAAACTTAATATCTGTTTATAAGGTACTGCTTGTCACTTTGGTTCTTTGAAAATGTAGAGGATTATTGCAGAGCCAAGAAACAATTAAGAGCATGCTACACATAAGTCATTAACTACATTTAAAAGAAAAATGTGTGTTACTCCTGACATTTCAAGAACTATATTTGCTAATAACTGAGGCTTAACAAATTGAAATTATTTACAAACTTGGTCGGAATAGAAATCTAATAACTGTTTCTAGTCTTGTTGAACAATCCAATTAAGGAACTCTTTATATATAACATGTTTGCCATTTTCCCACTTGAAATATTACGATGGCGCTGTTTTAAATCTTCAGCTGGTTATTTGACGATGGATCTATGTCTTTAGCTTTGAGCTCATTGGGGTAGTGGCTTTGTCCTATGCCTTGGAAAGGGTCTGGGAGAAGGAGCTTGAAGGTACCATCTTCAGCCAAATTGGCGGACTGTAGTCTCAGTCTTTCACCCCATGTGGCTTGTGTGTATCGTCAGCAGGAGACACTTCCTGTTGCTGATTCAGTGGAACTCCTAGAGCCCTGCATTTGTGAAAAGTAATAGAAATTTAATTCCTTATGGCCCTAATGTTGACTTGACTATTTAAATACTTGCTAACACTCTTGTTCTGTCACTTATGCATACCACTGCTGAAGTCCTTAGGCATCTCTGTTTCACAGTAAATTTGTTACTAACAACTCAAGTCTACATATTTGGGATTTGTTTGCTTACTACTGAGCAAAGCATTTATTTTGGTGAAAAGGAAAAAAAATCCTTTATTTAAAGCCAATTCCAAGGAGATGGAGAGTCTTATTTGCCTCACATCATCATTTTACCATTTCCAGGTATGAAAGGATCTTTTATAGCAAGGAGCATGAGGAATGGGGAACTCAGTGAGACAATACACATCTCCAGGCTTCCTTTACCCTTTCTGCCCAGCCTTGCTTGTGGAAAGGAAACTGGACTCCAGTGTCCTGGGGCCATCATCTATACATTCTGTCTCTTTCATCTGGACTGAGGAGTGGACAGGGTGGCATTTGAGCTCAAGGCATGGAAGTTCAGAGAAACCGTTTTGTCTCTAAAAGATAGACAGCTTTCATTTTGTAGTGCCAGTTACAAATTCACTTGGAACCTAGTTCTAATGGGAGCTACAACTGTGATTAATTTGGGTCTTTTGTTGGAATGTTTTTATTGATCTTCATAATACACTTTAAAGTGACAAGACTAGGAAAATGGTGGCTGTTTTGGAACTAATGGTTCGCCAGTTGGTTACAGATAAACACTTGCCTGGCACATCAAACAAGAAAGACCTGATGTCACATCTCAATTGCTAAAAAATAGCTACTGCTATCTCAAAATGACATGGTAGGAGTTCTTTGGTTTTCCTAAAAGTAGCTTTCTTAAAGGATGTTTGAGCCATTGTGTAGCTGGTCGTGTGCTATCCATCTTGCTGCTGATCCCTTGATCCAGGTGGGCACCATGAAGTCACAATGGCAAATTGAGGCTGAGAAGATGTAATTTTCACAGTGGTCTCTACTCCTTCTAATGTAGATCTGCCTGTTAGACATAGTGCCACTAGGTTGTGCTAGAGTATCAACATAGCACAGATATGCATCTCCTGGTAAATTTTCACTTTATTGGCTATTTCTTTCATTTTTTCCTATTTTTAAAAACATAAATCATTTCTCTGTGGCTTGGAAGGATATATCAGAAACATCACAGTGATCACTGTTCTTTGAGGCAAAGGACCTTTGAGTGACACTATTGTGATTTTGTAAAAGGCCTGAAGTAGTGATAAACTGAAAATTATTTACACTTCTTAGATACCACTTAGTCACCTTCCAACATTCAGTACCCTGGGGTACTGCGATCACTGCTTCCCTTCCCAGCTCCTCAGTTTCTGCCTTTAAATCCTGAAAAGCTTGAGGTTATAGATTGGGTTTCTTTCTCTTTTCTTCTCTGGACACTCTTCCTACGGCATTTTTCTTGGTTACGTACTGTTTGCATACCATGGAGCAATGATGACCCACCTGTTATCTCTAACCCTACTTTTCCTCCACAAAACCCTAAACTCACTTATTCAGGATGGCTAAACATTCCAGCTTTGTGGAACCATTCTGATTTATACCTGCTGTCTTATTGTAATTATTAGTAATATCCTATTTCTCTCTCAAAAGTTCTAGTTTTGTCAATATGCCTCTGACAATCTGACATCTTTAATAGAATATACTATAGGCATCCCAATTGTTACACTGGAAACTAAGCTCTTGATTTGCTACCTATTTCTTTTCTTTCTTCTCAGTTAATAGCATCAATATTCACAATTTATATAATCCACTTATCTAGGACTTCATTTTTTATTATTTTATTTCTCTTAGCTAATCAATCAACAAATCTTGGGGGCTCTACATTTAAAATACATTTCAAATCTACCTAATCCTATGTCTTCTATTACAACTCTAGTCCAAGCCACAATCATCTCTTATTTGAATATACCTTTAAAATTCCATCTCAATATATAGCAATCAGGTTGTTATGTAAATCAGATCTTGTCTCTTTCATACCTGAAATCCTGTTACTGGAAGGAAAGTGAATAGTTGAGATAAATAGTAGAATTAACTATACCACTAAAATGAACAAAGAACCTAGAATTTATTGAGTGTCATTGTGCTGTGTTATTTTCATAGGTTCTTTCATTTAATTTAAACTTCACTTCTGTCTTGTGGGTATTATTCTACATTATTCCAACTCAAACAAAACAAAAACCAGTGACCAAAAAAAGACAACAAAAAAGCAAGGCTCATAAAAATTAAAATACTTTGTTTGTGAAGCTAGTGTTAGAATTTGGTTCAACTCTTAGTTTTCTCTAGCACTAAATCTCACTAATGTTTGTTTTCTCTAGTCATTTTGTTGGTGTGGTGGTTAATTTGTGTGTCAATTAAGAGGTACCCAGAAGCTGGTTAAGCAGAGTTTCCGAGGACATTGTTGAGAGTGTCTCTGGATGAGATTAACATTTAAATCAGTAGGCTGAGTAAAGCAGATTCACTTTCTCTGATAAGAGTGGACACCATCCAACCTGCTCAGACCCTAAACTGAACAAAAAGTCAGAGGAAGGGTGAGTTCATTCTCTCTTCTTCAGCTGGGATGTTGAGCTCTTGGTTTGGCCTTTGGGCTCTGGGAATGACATCTGTGCAGCTCCCCAGACCCGTGCCCCATGTTCTCAAGCCTTCAGATTCAACTGGGAATTACACCCCCAGTTCTCATGGCTCTTGGATCTCCACACCTGGACTGAGTTAGGCTACTGGCTTCCCTTGTTCTCTAGGCTGCATATGGCAAATCATGGAACTTTTTGCCTTCAAAGTTCATGAGCCAATTCCCACAATCACATAATTCTTTGTCTCTCTCTCTCTCTCTCTCTCCATATATATATATATATATATATATACACATCTAGCTATAAATACATAGATAGATGTGTAGATATAGATATAGATATAGATATATAGATGCAGATATTGGTTTTGATTCTCTGGAGAACCCTGATGGTTGGCAACATGTGATCCTTCTTCATCTGATGTCAAGAATACTTTCTTATAGGTTTTTGTGTTACTTGGTCCATTTGCTTAATGAGTTATCAATTGTCATCATTATAGTCTTACTGAAGACAGTCCCTGTGACTGTATTGATTAGAATTATGTAGCAATGGAAATTGTTTCTCACATACAGAAGTCTGGAGGTAAATCATGCTAGGGTCCCACAGTTGGGTTTCTGGCTATCCGTCAGTCCTCATGCTGTGATGCACAGTTGCCTTTTAAAATCTCACTCCATGTTCCAACACGGCTTCTAGGAATCACTACAAAAGCTGATCTATTGCTGAGGAAGAAACAGCATAAGCAGCAGTCTTTGCCATAGTGACTGGCTTTGTTTTCTTTTATTTTCCATCATCTGAGTATTTTTGTTCTAGTGGGAGTTTGAATACATAAAGAATGAAGCATAGAATAAGATTGATTTGGCATCAAATTTACCTAGCTATAATTTCCAGTTTTATCTTTGATGAAATTTGTTGAGTGATGAGCTAGATACTTTGCACAATCATCTCCTTTGAATCTCTGCACCCCAAAAGTAGACATTATTTCTGTTTTACAGATGGGGAATCTAAGAATCAGAATATGTTTTAATACATATCAAAATGCATAATATGTAATGATTAAACTTAACATGACACACAGTGATATTAAAACCTTTATTTATTCTATTTTTATTTATTTTTCTATTTGCTTCCTTTTTTATTTTTTTTTAAAAAAAGAAAACAGAAAAAAAGGATAGAAATGATACAGAATTTCAAAAAAATAGGAAATTAGCACTAATCAATATTTTGCATATTATCATCTTAGAAGTAATTGTTCAGGTTACAAGATTTAGGCACAAAAATGATCAAACAAACAATGAAAGCACAAACTGTTCTTTTGGATGAACTAACAGAGATTAGTAGTATAGGTATCTATCTTTTATATACATACATACATACATATATATATATATATGTACACCTATAAGCATATAATCTTTTCCCTTCTTCCTTCTCTCCTTTCCCCTATCCTAGTTGTTCTTTCCGATTGAGCACTTTCTTTGCCTTTCATTATCACAATATCTATTGTACATTTTGGATCTTATTACTCTTTCAGATTTTTTTTCATAATTCTATCTTAATCCAGTTTTCTTCCTTCCTTTTACATGGGATACATAGTATTACATTTTTTTCTCTACCAGAGTTTTCACAGACAATACAAGCTTCATGAGATCAGCGATGATTGAATAGCACATGGCATTAAAAAATTACACACAACATTCAAATTCAACCCTGGAGTCTTTTGATTTGGTGGATCTGGAAGGACCTAGGAATTTGTAATTTGGAAAGTTGATGTGTGTCTGCATGGGTGAGTTTCTGGCACAAGAATAGCTATCTAGAAATGCTCTGCTGTGCTTAATTTGGTATCATTTTTTTGGATTGAAAAGTCTATGCCTGTGTTTGTGCTGTCGTACTAAACAGCCATCTATGAATTTCTTGTCACACTGGAATTGTTTCCACTCTCCTGGGGAATGCCAATATAATTTTTATTCTGAAAATTCTTAAGAACTTGCTCTCTCAGGATCTGGCCCTCACCTTTTTCTAGATGGGCTCAGTTGCATTTTTAAGGTGCCGCTGGGACTTGTAGGACCAGCTCTTATTGGAGGTGCTAAGAAGTTCTGGTTCATTTTGCCTTTCCTAAGGCTGATGGGGAGAATGAAGAGGAAAATAAAGAGTCCAAATCAGCAGGTTGGGTTTCAAAGAACAAAAATAATATTCAAGGCATAACTCCTCTATGTTTATGCTCACAAAAGGCTGTCTTTGCAAGAACTCTGCAGCTCCACGTACACTGTTGCCCCTCCGCAAATCAGCACTAATGGCTTTATAATTATGCTTCGAAAACAAAGGCAATGAGAAGTTGCATCTTAAATATCCTTTATCTGGTTGCTCTAAGAGTGCTGGTTTAATTCCAGCATTGAAGAATAGATGCTCTCCAATAAACACGTATAAAAATATATTTATCACAACCTAAAGCCCAGCGTTTAACTTTTTGTCATATCCATTATGAATGAGAATGCATCCCTAGAGGGTTGGACATTAAACGTGGTGATGGGGCAGGAAATGAGAATTTTCTTGGATTCTGTTCACAGTGCTGTTAAGCAGGGGTATGGAGGCCTACCAAAAGCTTTTGGTGGGGGGGTGGATAGAATGCAAATGTTTACTAACCGTGAACCTCTTAACTTCTCATGTACTCAGTATTGAGCAACTGAGTTACAAAAAAAGATGAGTATCTTAGTGTTGACATGTTAATAGCAACTGCAACTTTTAACACCCCCCCATATTTGCCAGGCAAGATACCAGTGACTTTTTAGTCATGACATCTAGGTTTCACAATAAGATTTGAGATGAATACTGTGTAATACTCAAAGACTGTCTGAGAAAGTGTATAAAGTGTTGCATAGCTAGTAAGTGACAGAACCAAGATCTAAACTTAACATGATCCAGGGTCCTTGATTTTATCTCTGTCACTAGCTAGCACCACACCTTTGGCTTGCTAAAGGGTCATTTGATTGAAAGTAACAGAAGCCCATTCCTGGATTCCAGAAAACCCAATTCAGACCACACTCTGGATTCAATAAAACTAATGTAACTCAACCCTAGTTTACACGTAAAAAAGATTTTGTTGTGGAGGTACAAATACTTCTCACTACACCCGAAAGTGAGTCTGTATCTCCTAAATTAATTTAAATTCAGGTAGGACTGATGGAGCTTTTATCATTGATTTTCTGTTTATCTCAGTTCACTTTTCCTTCTTGCTAGAGATGAGTTTCTTCTGACTCCCTCTGTCAACTCTCCCCATACAGTGCAACGTATGTTTTCGAGTTTGGCATAGCACAGTCAGGCACTCAAAAAGAGACACTGGCTTCAACAGTTCCAAGAAGTGGAGACACAGCTTAAACAAGTTGTCCATCTCTATATTCATCAATGGGGACCATGGGGCATTTAAACTGCTTAAATATGGCTGCACCCACCCACAGTGGCCAGGTTAGAGAAGACTTCATTCACAGCGTATCCTCAGTGTCAGTTCCAAACATCCATTAACTATTGTCAAATCAACTAGATTTTCTTTCACTCATGTATACATTTTTTTTTCATTCATCTATTCATTCAGTTACTTACTTCTCATTCAGCATCCTAAGGAGAAGATATCAGGCCTTAAATATAGAGGCCTTCCCATTACTTACAAAATAAATGTAAACTCCCCACCAAGGCCTTCTTTTTTAAAAAAAGGGTCTTTTTTCTCAGATTATCTTTTGCTTCCTTTGCATATCCTTGAGACTCTTGAAAACCTGTGATGCTTTTTTACCTTGTTTATTTGATGAATGAATATTTCCTGGATTTTTAAAATTTTTATTTTATAGAGAAAAAAAACCCAAAATTTCAAAGCATGACAATTAGAGGGTAACAATGGTTAATACATTGTATTTTGTTATCTTTAAATTACTTACTCAGATATCTGCATTTAATTGTCCAAACAGTATTAGCACAAACCTTTCTTTTTCAATGAACTAAGAGAAATTAGTAGTATAACTATCTTAACTATCTTTTATATGTAAATAATTTTAATACATGCATATATTATTTCTTTCAGCTTCTCACACTAGGGAGTCAATACGATGTTTACACATGTGCGATTTATTTTGTTTATGAGCATGGTCTCAAGTTGCATCTGTTTACCTACAAAATTCTCAAGTTTATCCTTCTTTATGGTTGAGTAGTAGTCCATTGTATAAAAATACCACATCTTTTTATCCATTCTTCGGTTGATGGGCATTAAGGTTATTTCCAAGATCTAGCTATTACAAATTGTATTGCTATAAACGTGGGTGCACATATATCACTATGGTATGATGTTTTTAATTCTTTTGGGAAGATACCCAGAAGGGGAATAGCTGGGTCAAATGGGACCTCCAATCCTAGTTTTTTGAGGCATCTCCACATTGCTTTCCAGAGTGGTTGCACCAGTCTGCACTCACACGAATAATGGAAAAGGGTTTCTTTTTCCCCACAGCCCCTCCAGAATTTGTTATTGGCTGATTTCTTGCAAAAAGCCATTCTTTCCAGGATGAGGTGGAATCTCAGTGTTGTTTTAATTTGCATTTCTTGAGTGACCAGTGACGCTGCACATTTGTTTCATATACTTATTTGCTGTTTGTATTCAACTCAGATCTTCATCTGAGAAGTGTGTATTCACCTCAGATGCCCATTTTTGGATTTGGTTTTTACATTTGGGAGGTCTGATTTTTTCTTTTTTTGACTTCTTTATATGTTCTTGGTAGTAATCCTTTGTCTGGGGAACAGCTGGTAAACATTTTTTCCCACATTATGGGTTGTCTTTTCATTCTGTTGGTGGTTTCCCTTGCTGTACAAAACCTTTTTAATAAGATGAGATTCCAGTTGTTGTGTCTTTGCTTGATGTCCTCATAAACCTCAGGGAGCCCATCTTCAAAATGGCCATTAACTTACAGGATACCTAATGTGCCAGTGAGGAAAAGATATCCCTCCTGGAAATACTAGAAAATGTAAGTATGTAAATCTACACTTTCTGTAATGATAGATGTACCCTTTTACACCTGGCATCCTGAACAGAGCAAAAGTGAATGGGTGAATGGGTGCAGTGCCCATGAACCACCTCTACGGCGGGAGCCTGCATTTGTCTGTTTGCATAGCTGCCTTTATAAGAACAAATTATATCTCACTAATTGTGTTTTCCCAGTGTTTAGTAGAACTCTTGCTACATTTTTGGTTCTCAATAAATGGCTGTTGAATCAATAAAAAATGAGAAATAAAATACATGGCAAGAATGTTAATTTCTGCAGAGACATCTCTTGTATATATGTGTGTTCCTACACCAAGGACATTAGAAGCTTTTGAGCTCTTGTATTTTCCACTTCCCACTCTCCACTTATATTCTTATTTGATTTTATGAGTTTTTATTATAGAAGTCTATGGTTATTTTGGAAAAATTAGAAAATTGAATAAGTAAAAATAATTTGCAATCTCACTTCTCAGGCATGACAGCTATTAACATCTACTTTGCCAGATATTTTTGTATGTGAAAAATGTACATTTATGTGGGTTAGGCAAGTATATAAATTTATAAATTATGAAGAAATAGCCAGGAGTAACAAGAACATTGTTTAAGATGAGACTTTCAAACAGTGGTGCAAGCTGCTCTGGGAGATGCTGAGTTCTATGGACATATTCATAAAAAGATTAGTCGATACTTTATTTGCATGTTATGTGGGTGAATCCTGCATATGACAGTAGCCAGAGTAGAGAATTAAAGTTTGAAATTCTGATCCATTTGGAATTCTCATAAATTCTGAGGGGAGCCCTTGTTTGCAAAAGTGTGTGCTATGCTGAGAACCAGGAATACAAAGTGTTCTGCAGTCCTCTTTCAACTAGCATAAAACTCAGCAGCACCCTCTCAGAGGTTAATCTTTGAATGCACTCTTAGACTTCCTTACACTTTTCAGGTTGATGGATGAGGTTTCATTCCACAATGTGTTATAGTCCAATGATGCCTAATGTAGTCGTTGTACAATTAGCATTAATTTAGTTATGGGATAAAATGAAACAAATTTGGCTTTTTGAAAATGAGGACTTTCATACAAGGCCAAACTTGAGGGAAAGAAAGCCAGAGAACGTTTCAACTCAAAAAGCAACTTGCTTTACAAACGAAAGTTGGAAAATTACAACCCATCACACCCAATTAGTGCATACATTTGCGTTTGAATGCATTTTTTTCTTCCAAGGAACTGTTTCCAAGTTCCTTTCCCTTCATCACTCAGCAGCCAGAATCCACTGCTGCTGGCACAATAGTCATTGGAATATCATGATATTGTCCATTTCCTGACATGGTTGCAGGAGGTACTGACAGATTGAGTTTTGTAGAGCATCCTATTCCAAGTGAAGTAATGGGTACATGATGGTGAAAAATAGAATGGAAGAGAACATAGATACTCTCATGAAAGCTGAATGCATTGAACATATTTCTCCCTCAAACTTCAAGGGTTCAAAAATTGCTTTCAAGGATATAAAAAATGTACATAGATATAACTTCCATAAGAGGTAGAGCTTATTTCTATCCTTTCTTTCTAAGGGTAGGCTAGATTTAGTGACTTACTTCTAGAAAACAGTATAGATAAGGAAGAATAGAAAGTTCACTCTGAAGAAACATGGCAAACATCGCTTACCCAAGTAATAAACCATGTAGTGGCATCACTGAAAACATGTAGTTATCAAGTACCCTTGATACATGATAGGAAGAATTCATCATTTCTGAATAGCCATAATCCCTATATGAGAAACAAAATCAGACAAACCCAAATTGGGAACCATTTTATGGGGTATCTTTTCACTATTATTCAAAATTGTAATGGTCATGAAAAGAAAATGACTAAGGAAGTGTCACAGACCAGAGGAGACTAAAGAGACATAAGAATTGCTTGCAATGGGTACCCTGGATGGGACATTGGAATGGAATGAGGACAGTAGTAGAAAAGGTGGTGAAACCCAAGAAAGTCTAATCTTCAGTTTAGTTAACAATAGTGCAGGAATGTCAATTTCTTAGCTTTTTAAGAAATTTATTTTTGCAGTGCCAGGAATTGGACCCAGGATTTCATGCAAGCGTTCTACCACTGAGTTACAGCTCTAGCTCTAGTTTCCTAACTTTGACAAATGTACCAGGCTATTGAAAGATTTATCAATGGGAAACTAGGGTGATGGATATGTAGAAACTTTCTGTGCTATTGTTGCAACTTTTCTGTCAACTCAAAATGTAAAAATTCACTACAAAATTTCAAGGACTCTTTTTCTTTGCAAATTTATCTTCTACTTTCTTAAGTGGACTTGGTCCATGCCTATAATATTGACCCATCAGATGATTTCAAGGAAACTGGGCTTTTGAATATATTTCTTCAGAATAAATGGTAATTCGTCATCAAATAATTGAGAATTGACCATGGAGATTGAAAATCAGAAGAGGGTCATAATGCTTAACCTAGTTATGTATAAAGTTACTTATAAGAGTCTATGTAATGGCATGGCAAAATAATTACTCATGGTAGATGGGCATAAAACTGATTGATGTTAAAATGGTAGACTTTATTTTGTGGAGGAATTAATAAAAGGTGCTTTAGAACTAACTTTGCCAAGCATCCCTCAAAGTGCAATGCAGTCTTTGTACATCTCTGATTGATGGCTCTCTGCTTCTGCTTATCTGGCCAACTCACATTTGGCAGATGAGAGAGAATTTTGGTTTTCAGTCATGGTGAATTTGTGTTGTATTTACATGGTTGGTTGACTGCCCTAAAGAGGTTGAGAATCAAAACTTAAGACAGAGCCAGAAATAATTCGTAAGATTTTTGAAAGAGGTTTTCACCCTGAAACTGGTATAACCGTAGCTTACCAAAAGAACTGTTTCTTCAATGTGGAAAGAACCTCTTACTTCCTCACTGTCCATCTCTATTAACTGTATTCCTATAATGAAGTCTTTCAAATTAGATTTTAATTTCCTCTCACACCTGTCCCTGAATGCCCATTAACCATCCTCTTATGCTGAATAAGTTTGGTCTTGACTGTGATAACTTGTCAATATGTTTGTGTCCCTTTTAGCTTATTCTGCAGCTGTGTTAAGAATTTCCATACTGATGGCATCTTTAAAGTCCCTCTGATATATGGCTCAGTGTATTAATGATTATCAAATAATTTAAACAATTAAATGCATGGATAAAAGGTCAAATAAAAGGACAATCTGTCAAGCAGTTATGACTCTCCATGATTATGCTCTTTGGTAAATTTCTCGTCTCATCCTTCTTCAATGTAGGCAAAGAAATGCCAGTAAATATTGGTGTTGCAACCATATCTTGAGATTAATTGAGAAGATCAAAATCAAAAGCAACTTCTAGCATCATGAAATATACTTGATAACATAAAACTTAATTGCAGAAAGGAGAAATGAAACAAATTTGTCTCCTTTAGTGGGAGCACTGAACTGAGAGCTTATTGAGTACCTACTTAGTCCTTGGAATTCATCCTTGACAATTAGATGAGAGAGTTGCCTGTTGTCCTCTTTATGGGTTAGGCGATCCTACACAACTGCAGACACTTTTCTGGACTATTAAAATTGTGATTTAACTGGCTAATTGCCAAACATTCAGGACTTAGTTGCTGAATCTTTTAATAGACTACTTCCCTTCCTGTGTCCTGTTATAACCTTTGACCCTGGAAGCCTTGATCCTCTGTGAAACTACTACTTCCACCCTTCGACCCTCTTTTTTTCTGCCATGATTATCATTTATTTCACCCCATAACTCTCATTGATTTTATAACCCAGCCTGATGACACTGCTTTTGTGGAATGCTCTCTTTTTGGGGGTATAGTCTACAGAGAAGACAAAATACATTAGTTTTTACTTAGGATTATCCATATATAAAAAGAGCTTACTCTTACCTGCTCTCTCTACTTCATGAAATACAATCTGTATGTTCGAAGAACATGGTATGAAACTGTCTACAAACGAGGAATGTAATTCAAGCAGGCATGGTATCCCTGACCGAGATCTAGGCTAACATCTATGTGTCTTTATGGCTGTGGGATGTAATGTTCACATTATCAAAGTGTCATCTGGCATATTCATAAGTAGATGGTAGAGTCTATGTGAAAGTTTTGGCGATAGGTAAGACTTCTCTGTAATGCTGTTTTATAAAACATTTTCATCCATACATGTTACCTAGTCATGATTAAATTTTGAACACTTCATTCACTAAAGAAAGGGTCATTGGGACCTATAATAGATATACAGATAAAAAATATATTTAACTAATTCTTTGGTCCTTGGATGATCTGAAAATAAAGTTACAGGGCATTTGGAAAGATGAATAGGATGTTTATTTCCCAAACTGTTTACCATTTAGCTGTTTCATTGTAGGTATAATTAATGTAACAAATCTTGCAACAATTGTCATTGCTGCTGACCACATAGCACTGAGATTCCTGGATATATTTGGTACCAAGAATTGAACCCACGGCCTTGCAGTGGCCAGGCAAGTGCTGTACCACTGAGCTGCCTCCTTAGCTCTGCATATTTGACTTTAGCAATTTAGATAGTGTTTATGAAGGAACTCACTCAGAAATGAACTCACTCAGAAATAGAAAGGCTTTGTGTTTTCAACCGTGGTCATAAATTGTTTGATAAGCTGACTGGTTTTTGCTCCTATTTGAGGTTTTACACACAGTATTTTGCTTTTTATTGCGATTGAGGGTTTTGTTCTTCTTGAAAATTGTGACCAATAGTAGAAACAATCTCTCATGAACCAAGAGCTTCCTTATGTAGGAAACAAACTGGAAAACTATCTTACTGGGAGGATAGAAAATCTAGTATCTCCTGATCTTGCTTGTGTTGATCTGTAGATTGATGAGTTTAGACACAAGGGGAACTGACCTTGGGTGGCAAGAAAAGACTGACCTTTACCACAAAGTGACTGGCCAGGTGCAGGTGGGAAGTCATACTTTTTGAGAAACTCAGTGTGGAAGATGAGGAAATTCTACTTTGTCAGAACCAAACCAGCTATCTGCCTAACTAACTTTCTCTTTTTTAACACAACAATGAGGTTACACATTCTAGCCTCTCATCTTTACATATGATACAACAATTTTGGTCAGTTAACTGAGGTTAGAGAAATATGTCACTTCCAGGCCCAACCTGAAAAACCTTTTTCAAGAGCTGTTTTGTGTTTTCTGTTTACTTGAGACAGATGAATTTGACCTTGGAGGGTACATGGGAAAAGAGGAGACACAAGACAGAAGGGACACGGGTCCCTGAATAACTACTTGTAGAAGTAATGTCAACAAATCAATAAGAATACAGTAATACCTCTGTTCATGAATGCTTCTGTTTGCAAGCAATTTGGTTCAAAACAAAAATATTCAGCAAAATTTTGCTTCTGTTTGCAAACTCTGCATCAAGTGACAAAGATGACCGCGGCCATCTTTCCCCACAAACACAAATGCATCCATCTTCCCCAAAGTCATAAAACAAATTAAGTTGGTAAACCAAGGTACCATTATATATCTTTTGGACTTCATACAAATTAAAAAAATCTTGTTTTTTATGATTGGGATTTTTTTTGGTGACTATCTATAGAAGCACGATAAGAAATGCAGTGAATGCCACTGCTGAGTGCTACCCAGTGGAAAGGTAGACTCCTACTAAAAATATTACGGTATACTTTTCTCCACTTTATTTACTGGATCAGGCACCGTGCAAATTCTGCCTCTTTCCCAAAGTCAAAATGTCCTTGAAAGGTAAACATCTTGAATTGACTTAGGACATTGAGGCAATCACAACATTGCAAGTAAAGACATTCATGAAAGATGACTTCTGGAACTGCCCCAGAAATGTATTCAAAGCAAGGCGGGAGTATTTTGAGTGGGATAATAGCAATGTGTCTTTTATTGTAATAATTTAAAAAATAGTCACTATGTTTTTCAGCCTTTCTCTCTCTCTCTCTCTCTCTTTCTTTCTTTCTTTTTTTCTTTTTTTTTTGGGGGGGGTACTGGGAATTGAACTCAGGACCTCACACTTGCCAGGAAGGTGCTGTGCCACTAAGCTAAATCTCTGACTTTTCAGTTATACCTTGTGTACATGTTATCATGCATTCCAAATTCAGTTTTTATAAATAAAAGTTTTAATGCTTTTTATTGATCTACTGTTGAGATTGGTTTGTATCCTGATTATTACTGTTTAAGAAATTATCTCAAACTCAGTGGTTTAATGAAACCATTTAAGTTTTTGCACAGTTTGATAGGTCATGCATTTGGAAAGAACTCTGCAAAACAGGTCTTGTCTCGTGTCTGTGTGTGGTTGCTATCAAAAATTGCTATTTGGAGCCTTCGGTGGTCTGCATATCCAAGGTTGTTCTTTCTCATGACTAGCATTCAATGTGAAGGGACCCCTTTTCAGCTGATGGCTAACCTGGCTGTCTACTAGTCTGTCCATGGGCTTTGGGATTCCTCATAGCATTGCTGCCTCAGGTTCATGCGTCTTCTTATATGGACACTCAGGGTTTCAGATGCAGTGGCCCTATGCCTATTACTTACTCCTCAAACTTTCCCCTAAAATTGCATTACTTTTTATGATCTAACTTGGAAAGTAAAGCCATGTTAATTCTGTTGTGTTGGACTCAGTAATAAGAGAGTTACTAAGATTGGCCAGGAGTCAAGGGTGTGGAGCATAGTTCCCACCTTTTGGTGGTAGATATGACAAAGTATTTGCAGATGCTTTATAAAATTGTAACACTTTGGATTTATGTGAAAGATGTTTCCACAAAAGAAATACTAATTTGTTTATTTTAGAATTTCCTAATGTTTTCCAAACCTGCCAGGTCTCAAAACTCAATTCATAAAATACAAAGATATTTACTCTTGCTCATGAGAAAGTTATTAGACTTCTCTTGGTTTCAATGTCCTCATTAATACCATAGGAATAATTATATCTAAATTGTCTGAAACAATGTAGATATTTAAATGCTAATAATTATAATATCGTTGACTATATGAGCTGACAATTCATGTCCTGATGTCAATTTCTTAACCCTCAAATCATGCAGAATATTGCTGAAAAACAGCTTTTCAGATTGTGTTGAAGATGGCCATTAGCTCCTAACCTAGTGGTGTTACCCAAGTGGTAGAGCACCCATGAGATGACAGAAATTCCTGAAATTGAACCTTTCCATAGAGACTCAAGGTTTAGACTTTGCCTGCATCATAATTCTGCTTTAGATCACCTTTGCTAAGGAAAGCCTGGATAGAGAACATGGAAAAGGTCATCTCTTGGTGTTTTTGGAATGAAGGTCCTGAAAAGTGGTTAGTTCAGTGGCCTTGCAGAGGCAGGGTGGAGCTTCGAGGGCTGAGCTTTTCAGTGGTCGCTATATTTTAGAGGTGAAGCAGGAAGGAGGCAACTCACTCCCTTAATGTTGGTGCTGAGCTTTGGGTGGCAGTCACTTGAAAGTGTTACTTATTTGCTGTGTTTAGAATCTATCCAGAAAAGATGAAATCTATTTGGCATTTCTTTTCAGTTATCCCTAATTGTAACCTGCAAGTTTTGTGTCAACTGTGCTTGGTAAAGACATCACAGCCATCACAGAATAGAGACGGAAACTACTTTCCAATGAATGTTATTTAAAAGAAGTCAGAGAACCTATCAGGGATAGGATGCTGTTGATTCCTGTCATTATTATTATTATAACTGAGAGGTTTTACTGGGTGACAACCACAAGTGGGCTGGGCATTGTTTACAAAGCATAGAATTCCAAATTGCTTCTACCAGAGGATGCGATCTCACCCTCTTTATGTTTGTTTATTTTTTCTCCCTTTCTTTAAGAGTATTCTGCTAAATTGGGAACATTGTGACCTGAATGGAAAATTGATCCACGAAAATATATCTCCAATGATGTTCAGACCTATTTTTATCATATTCACCTCTTGTCTAGGTAGTTGTACTTATTTACCAATATTTTGTTGTGCATTTATTCTGACTTGGGCACTGAGGCAGGTGCTTCTGCCTCTATTATGGTATGTCTAACACAAGTGTATTTATTATGGTTGAGATCTAAAATGCTCCCCAAAAGTCTCCTGTGTGCAGAAGTGGAGTTTTTGGAAGTGACTGGATCATAGATTAGTCTGTTGATGAGTTCATAACTAAATCTTCTGTTAGGAGATGTGGCTTGGTTGGAGGAGGTGTATCAGTGGGGGCATGACCTGGGAAGGTACACTGTTTTCCCTGGATTTGTCCTGTCTTTCTCTGTCTCTGCTTCTTGACTGCCATGGACTTTACTGCCATGAACCAGGTCTTCTGCCATGCTGTGTCTGTCTTAAAATTATCCAACTATGGACTGTACCCTCTGAATGCATAAGACAAATAAACCTTTCCTTTATGTTGTGAGTGTCAGGTACTTTGTTGTAGTGATAGGAAAGCCGATATAGTATTCATGAGTTAGCTACCTGTATTAGTCCAATACTGTAAGGAACTGAGTCTTACCGAAGTTATAGAAACTATGTCTATCTTAAAGTACTTCCTTTAATGACTTGTCTTGTCTCTCTCTCCTCCCCTTTGTCTCCTCCTGTTTCCTTTTTTATTTCTCTCTGTCTCAACCTCATTGCCTTCCCATGTCCTTCAATTTTGCCATGTTTCTTTCAGACATAAGACTTTGCAAACTCTCTTCCTTTTGTCCTGAGCATCTTCCTTCCCATCTTCTGCTAGTTTATTCTTGTTTATCCTTCAGCTCTCAGTTGGTTGTTTCTTGAAAGATACTTTTCTCATTCATATCAAATACATGACTATATATTTCATGCATGTGTTACAACAAACCTGGGCATTTATCACAAGATGCAAATTTACATGTATTTGAAAAACTGTATTTGCCACCCCATTAAACTTTGGAAGCTCCGTGAGAATAAAGACTATATATTTAAGCAAGTTATGGTAGTCCCAGCATTTAGCACAGTCCCTGGTACAAAGTAAGTGCTAAATAAACACATGCTAAAGAAGAAGTAGACCACATTCCATTTTTACCTCATGCTGGACACACTTTTCAACTGGAAGGAGGACTATGGGTGTCCTTAACAGTGAATTATTTAAGAACCATGATATAATTAGGATGTTTGTGAAATTCTGGGACGTGAGAATGATGAAAAAATATACCCAGTGAGATGGTTCATTTTAAAAGTTCCTCCTAAAACATGCTAGCCTGAGAAACATTATATATCATTTATTTTATTTTTTAAAATTTAGTTGTAAAACCACATTACCCATCACCCAGCTTCTGTAATTGTGGCACAGTAAACTTTTTTTTAATCTCTCACTATTTCCACTCAACCATATCATATTGAGACATGTGTCATTTTATTGTTAGAAATTTCAGTTTATATTCTTTTCAAACACTTCTTTCTTACGAACTAACTTCACCCTTGACTGGAAATTTTTTCCTTTTTCTAAACTAAATTTCTCATAATGTAGTTACTGCCTATTTCCTCTTGTGTAAAGAGAGTATGACTGGTCACCATTCTTTAGGATTATCATCATTTCTAGTAATTGAAACTTGTGATTAGTTCTCCCTTCAGTCATTCATTACTAACTCCAAATTTAATAATGTCTTTTATTTAACCAATGAGTGAATGTCCAAATTGCATGACTGGAAGAACAAATTTATTTTGGCAATATAGTTTTCTTGGGCTATGAACTGTGTGTTGAACTGTTGGCTTATGTATTTGGAAGAGTTCTGTTCTCCTTTAGAGACAGAATTAAAAATTCATGGGCTCACTCTTTCAATCTGTTGGAACAGGGCTTTCTATTTTTGTGATATCAGGAGTGCTACTCCAAATGGGATGGGAATGGGTTGTCTTTTCCAAGACCAGTAAAATTGGGCAAAGCAGGGGCTAAATTTGTGGAGAAAATTGAGGAAAAAGGCAGAAGATGTTCCTTTTCCCTTCACTTGAAGACCATGATGGTGTAGTGTCTCTATTAATAAACACAGTGGGTGGCACATAGTAGGTATCTTGGTTACTTTTTACTCGTTGCTGAGACAAAACACCTGACACCCCAAATTAGGGAAGGAAAGGTTTATTTAGCTTACAGTTGTTGGAGGTTTCAGTCCACAATCAGCTGGCTCCAAGGCAGGGTGGCATGGCACGGGGACAGCACTTCAAGGCAGCAACCGAACAAAAGCAGCGAAAGTAAAAGGAGCAAGAGCAAGCCTCTTCTCCTCCTTTATATAGTACACAGGACACCGCCCCCCCCAGGGTGGGTGTAGCATTCACAAACATCCTTGCCTTCCTTTGCACAGGATGAGGATGTTTACAAAGTAAGAACCCTGGCTCCCTGCTGAGTCTCTCAGCTAAACTTTTGGCCTTCTCAAATTGACACAATGGCCAGGTAACTGCTTATGCTCTGCACCCCAGGATGTAGAGCTGCTGCCTTACTTAATTAAGCTGCTAGACTTCTCAAGTTGACACAATGTATAAACTATAGCAGTAGGCATTCATTGCTTTGCTTGCTTAATTACTAGATTGACAGAATATTGAGCTAGGCACCTTATAAATTTCTATAAAATATTCTCACTGGTACCTACTTTGAAGCAAATTCTGGCATCAAGGAGAAGAGGATAGCAATGCTCTGACAGATTCCCTATTAAATTTCCATTCCATTCCATTCCATCCCATTCCATTCCACTGTACTCCATCCCATTCCACTGTATTCCATCCCATTCTATCCCATCCCACCCCAGCCCATTCCATCCCATTCCATGCCATCCCATCCCATCCCATAGTCTCCTGAATTCATATTCTGTGCAATCCTCATGTTAGATTCTTAACCTAAAGAAGTTCGTCATCTAAAAGGAATGTGGAAAATCAAATATGGCTGGAGATGTTTTTCTACTTCAGTGGAAAATTACATATGGCTACAAATTCTTTTCTACTTCAGTTCAGGTGGAGTCTAACTTCCCTCCACTTGAATGTAGATGGCACCAGTAACTTGATCAACCAATAACATGCAGCATAAATGGAATCAAATGAAGCCTTGCAACTTCATCTAGTTCTTTTAGAATGCTTGCCCCAGGGGAATCCAGCTGCTACACAATAAGTTCAAGTGCCTTAAGAATTTCAGACTGGAAAGGACATATGTGGGCATTCTGATTAATAGTATGAGGTGGTCCCAGTTGTCTGACCTTTTCTGCCACATCCCAAGACATGTGAGTAAAACCATGGTAGACCCTCTAGACCAGTGGCTTTGCTGGTTGAGTGCCATTATTTTTTGCCTCACTTGATACCATAGAAAGCAGAAGTACATGCAATGCCCCAAATCTCTACCCATAAAATCAAGAAATATACTTTTGTTTTGATTAGTTTTGCACTAGTTTTGTTTGAATTTGTTGTGTCTGAAAGTATGGACAACTGTTTTGAAGAAACCAAGTCATTATGGTAGCCACTGTTGATTTCTTGGTGTCTTGTTTTGAAATCCTGTGTTGCTTGCATTGTTCTGTTCTGATCTGCTTTGTTCTGATTTGTTTTGGCTTGTTTTATTCTCTTTAAAATAAAAAAAAATTCAAGAAATACAATGAAAAAGCTATTATTTTGAGCCATTAAGTTTTAGGGCAGTTTGTTACCACTAAACAGTCAGAACAAGGAGATAAGATACTAACCAGAATCTAGTAAGAATTCTAATGAAAGGTAAGTGTGAAGTGTTGTTGGAAAATAAATGTAAAACAAGTAATTCTATTTGTGGAGAGGCCAGGCATTGCACCACTTGTGAGGGTCCCATCATGCCATAGGCTTTGTGAATGGTACTTCTTGGAATTGTGTGTTCCCCAGGTTTTGCAGATGTATGTGACTATTGAGCAGTGTGTGCTAGGAGGAAATTTAGCTGCAAAAACTATATAGAGGGATAACTGGAACTGGGTATTGAAATATGCTTCAAAAAATGAGGAGAAATTACACATAAACAGTGGCATCTGGATGAGTAAAATATCTTTCCAGGTATTCATGATGCCCTTGGGCACAGTAACTGTGTAGTTGACATGTTCAGCACTGGGATGAGAGGAGGGGATAGAGATGAACCTTTAAGGTAGAGTGATGTGAAGGAACTTATTTCCATCCCCTGACAGGAATCAGAAGGAAGGCAATGGGAAGACAGAAGATTTAAAAATGAGGGAGCAACACATTTGAAATAGTATATGAGAAAATTGCAATTCAAAGCCCACTGTCTGTGAAAGACACTGTTTGCCTCTCCCTGAAAGCTTGGCAGATCCATTTTTTATAGGAAAATCTTAAACAACAGGGAAGTAGTCAATGATTCATTTAAAAGGATCATTCAAGGAAAATCGAGGCACACTACATCCTGCCTTCTTTAATTGCTCATTTATTATTACTGTGGGTGAGATAACAGGCTTTGTGTTGCTTTTCTAAATGGTGTAAAATATTTATGGAGATATACCAGTGTATAAACTAATGCCAATTGTTGAGACTTTGTGGGGCATTTTTTTTTCTCCACTCATTGCTATAATTTTCACTTAAAGAAAAACAAGATTGTGCTGATGCATTCTGGCTCAAGACTAAGTGAGAGCATTATGAACTCAACATCTGTATAAAGATACTATCTCTTCTTTTCTTTGGGATGACAAGTTTATCTTGGTGGACTTCAGCTGTGTAGTTTGAGAAATTAATTTCTTTTCTATTAAGACCATAATGCTTTGGAAGAGGGCATATGGTGGCGTCAAATTTCTTTTTTAAGAATCTGTCACAACTAAGCTTAGTAACAAACTGCCCAACTAAACATGGCTTTTAAAAATGAGAATATTTATTATTTCACTTATCTGAAAGTCCATGTAAAAGTGGTTCCATAGTTGATCTGTTGGCTTAACATTGTTACATGGGACCCCAGATCATGTCATCATACAGCAGTGCCCCCAAAAAAGAAATTTTGTTCTTTTTTGTTTTGTTTTGTTTTGTTTTGCAGTTTTGTGTGTGTGTGTGTGTGTGTGTGTGTGTGTGTGTGTGTTTTGATCCTGGAGACAAATTATTGTCAGAATTCACTAGCACACTTCCACTTAGTTTTCTTTTCCTGATACAGATTCGTACCCATCTCTAAAACAATCATGCAAAAACCAGAAAGACTTAGAGGTGATGGACCATGACGTATTACCTGGGCAGGGAAGAGGGACTGCACTTCCCATCAGCACTGGACTGTTGGTCTTTTAAGCAAATGGAAGCAACTACAAAGGGAAGGTTAATGTGCTTGCAGCTTGTATTGCTGGCCACAGGTCACACTAAGGGCTGGTAATTTAGTAGTACCATATGGCTGGTTCCATATCCTGCTGGCAGATTCAAGAGAAGCATGTAAGACAATACTGTTCTTAGAGAATATTAGTGGGCATTGTGATAAAGCACCAATTCCTTAGCTGGAGAAATTAATTGAATAAAATATACAGATCATTATGTCTTAGGAGATAGCAATATAGAGATGAATATGATCTAGTTCTTGTAGACAGAAACTCTCAATTCCTTTCCCCACCTGCTTTCTTTAGTCCAGTCGTAACAGGATGCAGATTCATCCCCCAGCATCACCATGTTTTGTCATGCCTACCTCTGAGGACAAATGGCTGTAGCATTGCTGGAACAACTTCTCCCCCATTCCCTTGAGAAAATAAAATTCCATCCATTCTGCCAAGAAAGTATTTGCAACAGAACATTTTGTTGGATTTCAGTTTTTACCCTATTCCCTGAATTTAAAATCAGTCCATGCCTACTGCAGTAATTGAGATCTGTATCACCTTGTCCCACAAAGCCCTCTTTCTTGCTGTTTCTATGTTAGTCATTGATGCTTCTTGTGCCTCTTGCCAATGTAAGTACAAGAGCAATCCTCAGAGAGGGCTCCTGAAGGCTAACTATGGAGGCAAGGCCCCTGGGACTCCTGTCTCAGACAGCCCACTCTCTGTTATTATTTAAGGAGAGCCTTCTTGGTCCACACTTTCACTTAGGGAGTCTTTCTCAGTGGAAGAAACATAGCCCTGCCTCATCATTGGACATCCCTGATCGTACTGCCTCCTTCCTCTTGAGTCCCTTCTTAAGATTATTACCTGTCTTCTCATTGCAGAGCTCCTCAGACAAGGCAACCATCCTGACCATCCTCAAACTCCTCGGAAATCTACTGTCTGTTGGTAAGTAGGCTGTGGTCTCATCTGACTGTATGGGGGTTGTGGTCTGCTCCAGGAGCCTGTATAGCTGGGATTGCTGTAGTTCAAGTTTCTGATGAAAGATGAAATTACCAGCCTATGCTTTTACATTGAAGTGATGAGACATGGAATATACTTGGGCTCTTCAGTTTTGTCACTTATCCTACAGTGACTGAAATGCAGGATGAAATCAGTAGCTGGGTGGTTATTCTGCAGTTTTTCATTGATTAGACCAAGGATCTCCAGGGGTCTGTATTTACCTCTCAATGCTCCTCAGGGAGGGTTGCACCTGAGATGTTCTGTCCCATACCTTCTTTTGTTCCCTGCAGTAGGAAGCCAGGGATTGACAGCATCCTTGAATATGTCAAGTAGAGACAGGAATATGAGGCAGAAATTGGACTTTGAAGTTTGGTAAGTCATTAGATGACAGAATCAAGTACTTTGGAATCAACTGACTTAGCTAGAACTTGAAATATTTGCATAAATGTGCCTCAAGGGTCTCATTATATATATATATATATTTTTTTTATCAGCTATGCTGCCTACCACTGGCAGGGCAACATCCCTACAGAGTTTTTGAGTAAAATCCCCACTGGAGGTGTAGTCACTTATTTTCTGATATAATGCTGTTTCCAGTTTTTCCAAAGGTATCTGAAATTATTAGAATTAAGCCTTGTAGTTCTCCTCTGATACAGGTGGTAATTTCTTCCTTCCTTCCTTCCTTCCTTCCTTCCTTCCTTCCTTCCTTCCTTCCTTCTTTCCTTCCTTCCTCTTTCTCTTCTTCCCTTCCTCCTTCCTTTTCCTTTCTCCCTCTCTCCCCTCTCTCCATCCCTTCATTTCTTGGATGCTACTTTTCATTAGAATGAGAAAAAAGAGAGGACCTTCTTTGATAAGGTTCCACATTGTTGCCTATCTTGGTTAGGCCAACCAGGACCCTTCCCAAGTTGCAATGTGATCACTACTTTTTAGCTTGTCCTTGAGTGAGATGGCAAAAGTTCCTGTTCAGAACTGTTCTTAGGTAGAAAGATAATTATTTCAACCTTGGTCCAGATGCTTTTCAAAATTTGTTAGATAGGACGATCAGACACTTGTTCCTCGATGGATTATTCCAGTGTTTTCCGTATTTGCCTTTCATCAGTTGTTGAAGGTCAGCATCAGAAAATCATTACACCATCAATAAAATTATTCTAGATAAGCTGTTACCCCAATGCCTTTTACTAATGATTCAAACCTACAGCAGAAAGACATTAGGTGCATGATGACATGCAGGCCTGTATGCCTATCCATAAACATGCATACATGTCAGTGAAGACTCAGCAAATCCTCCAGGAAATGGATTCTAGGCTCTACTTTTTATAGTGGCCACAGGTGAAACACCTAAGTTCTTATATATTTCACGATTTCTCCATTTCACATTTCTCTCCCCTTACCTGATACCATAATTTTAACATTCGCTGCTTCATGAACTACACGTTTGGTTTCTAGAGTGAAATGAACCAATCTTAGCTCAAACTCTTGCTGTTACCTCTGAGATCTGCTCTAAGGAAAATGAGGGTTATCACTTGTGGTTCATCTGTC